>MNCI01028452.1:420780-481244 GCA_015680685.1 Gnetum montanum | reverse complement strand
GATGCTGATGCTAGTTAATTTAGACTTAGGAAATTAGTTAGAGTTAGTTAGTTTCTCAACCCTCTCTCTCATAGCATAGGCGATAAATCTAAAAATACCAAAAAAATCACATACCTCAGACTTGCTTAACCATACACCGTGATACTTACAAGCAAGCCTGGGAAGACAATGAACAATTAACCCCAAGTGTTTCTTGTGGTGTTAAGGCATTTAGTCTGCGGAGTTCGACCAGATCGCACGCTCGTATTCGTATGGTTGAGTGTAGGGGTACCTCACCACTCATCAACAAGTATCACAAGTGCATCATAAGCCTGTAATGCTAGAATATATTGCAACAACATAAAAGTTGTAGCACTATTATAATAACATCACTAAAACATAAGTTCTTATGAATGTAATATAATTTAACTTAAAGTAATAGTAAGCCAAAAAATGATGTTACAATTTACTAGAACCAAAAATGGTACTTGTCATAGACTATTTATGATAGCTTATAATTAGTGTTGATCTAGGAACAAGATCAACGTGATTCTATTCATTGCTTATAGGAATCGTAAAGAGTTGGTAAGACTTATGATACTCATATATATAGACACCATTAAATATTACAGTTATCTTATACACAAAAGTTATGATTACTTCCTTAACTCTTTATTTAGATCATGGTATATTAAAGTTTCCTAGAGAAGGCATAACACCAAATTCTAACATGGTGTTACAACTAGTAAGAGTCATAGAAAAAGTAAAATATCATGATATCTATCAAAATACAAAGAATATTAGGCATCATAAAAACCTCTAGCAAAATAGGCTAAGGGTATAAGAATCTCACAAAGAATAAAAACGAACAAATGAGAAGTTGAGTGAAAATATTAAAGAGGATGGTGTTAAATAACCTAAAAGTCCTATGAAAGAAACCTAAGAGGCTAAGTAATTTGTAGTTAAGAGTATCCTTGAAATATTGTTATAAATGAAACTTGAAATGATAAAACTTAAAAAAGATGACATTTTAAGAAAAAAACTGAGTAAATGAAGGTGGTCAATTTTACACAAAACATGAAGATAATTATAAGTTATCAATAAGATAATTTATTAAGAAAACAAACAAGGATTAATGTGGTACCAATAGAATGTGTTATGGACTTAAGCTTATGATTTGCATCTAAAGATACTAATCTAAACCATTTTCCTACTTGATGAAGTGCACATTGAGAAAGAAGTTACAACAATTTGAACTTGTAGGAGGAAGCATCAATTAGAACACTAGAAAAAAAAAAGATGCAAGTAAAAACATAAAAATTTGATACCATATGTTCAATGGAGAGGGAAAAACATGTGTCATTTAACCAAAATGAGAACAAGATATAAGAAACAATATTTTCATAAAGTTGGAATGTGATGTTTGATTGATCCTAAAATTCTAAGTCATAAAGACTTGGAAAAGTATGTCTATCATGTATCATTTCACATAAAATTTTGGCTTGATACTTGAAAAGAATATTTTTCAAACTTTGACCCATCACAAAAAGATATCAAAACTATTTTTAGCCACAAGGATTATTAGACTTATGATGGAAAATTTATATAAGTCCCATAGATCCCACTATATGATAATATGCTAGGAACCTTACCTCCACGAACAACACAACACACTATAGGTAAACATGATTGATCATGAGAGAGAATTGAGCTTATAAGAAAGAAAATTGAACATAATATATTAGGAAAATTTCAAGCCCCTAAAATTGAAATTCTTAGAAGTTGATCATTGAGATATTCTCATAAAATTTGGGTATTAGACCTTAATGCCCAATGCTTGGAAAATCTAATGAAAGCATCACTTAAATCTCATTTCATGCATAATGATAGCATAAATTTTGAGTAAATTTATAGGACTAAAGAAGTCATCAAAAAATATTCATCCTTTAATATTTTTCAACTTCTTAATAATATCTCAAGTAATAAAGAAAAACTGGTAACCAAATATTACAAAAAAAAAAAAGAAATTAAAAATTATCATGTTTTTAAATTCACAAGTGAAGGAGAGAACATGATGTATTAAAAATAAAAGTACAAAGAATAAAAATAAATATTTTTAAAACCACTTATAAATTTGCAAACATAAAGAAATGAGCTAAAAACTAATGCTTGAAGCAGAACATTAGAATATATTCCTAAGTCAAGATACAATAATCAGTTTCTTAACTTAGGCTATTAGTAGTTACAAGAGGTTACAATGAACCATCACAAATCACACATTATTATAAGGTTCAAAGGAGCTGAAGTTCACACCTCATAAAATATACATAAAAATGTGAATAAATAATGAAAAAATAGTCATGGAACAAAAGAAAGAAAAAGCATTTTTAAGCCAAAAGGAATAGAAGGTGATCATTCCTAGGACCATAAGTGAAAAAAAAATCTTTGAATCATAAGTACAAAAAGAAGTAGTAGAAGAAGAAAGCTTCTAACTCTTTCAAATTGTACCTATAATGGAAAAAAAATAATTCTTGAATAGTAAAGATAGGAGAAGTAGAAAGTTCTTATATGCCTAGCTAAAATGAAGGACTTATGCCTCAAGGACAAGATTGAAGAAATTTAGCACAGTGAACTTAAATGATAGATTCATGAAAGAATTAGCTAAAAATGCTATGAAGGATAGAAGGAAAAGCTATGATTGAGGTAGTCATCCATCAATTGACAATGAAAATTAAACCAACCTAGCGATGGATCACTAAATTAGTCTAAAGTGGCCTACCCCATGTAAAACTAAGGATACTAATTTTTCATAAGAATCACGTGTGCCATGAGCCCACAATGCTTAAATATTCTACAACAACATAAAAATTATAGCATTATCAATGCAATATCATTGAAACATAAGAAGTTTTTATAAACTTAGTATAATTTGGTTAGAAGTAATAGTAAGCCCAAATATGACGTTACAATTTACCAAAACCAAAAACAGTACCTATGATAAGTTATTTATGATAGTTTATGATTAATGTTAATTTACAAACAAGATTAATGTAACTCTATTCATCACTCAAAAAGGACTTGTAACCAATTAGTAAGACTTATAATGCTCATAATTGTAAAAAATATTATGACTTATAGTTATCTTATACACTAGAATTATGATTACTTTCTTAACTTATTATTTGTACCCTTATATATTAGAGTTACACAAAGAAGGCATAAAACCAAACTCTAACAAAAAAATAGAAAGCTTTAGCAAAACACTAACTTTTGTAGGAGAAGAAGGTCGAATAGTATATGTTGGTACATATTGTCCATCAAAATTAACCTTACATTGAGACTTTTCAACATTTGCTATAGTTATTTTATGAATAAAAGGTTTAATCTTTGGGTAGATAGTAATTTTTTTACAAAAGAAAAATTTTTTCTTCTGTGTTATCTATTTGAATTAATCAATACTTCCTATAGTAAATGTAAATACAGGCCTAGTAGCTTCTATCTTCTTTGGTTTTTTTAATATCATTTGATTATTTTTGTTAAGGACATTAACTTGCTTTTTTGTCTATGTTAGAGCCCTGACATTGTGTACGCAACGTTGGAGCTAATAAGCAACGTCAAATACCTAACGTCGCCTCATCTAGGTTTGCCTATAAATACGATACTTAGGTCCTCGGATGGGTAGTAGTAGCAGTAGTAGATAGTTTTAGTTTTCAATTTCTTCTCTTAGAGTTTGTTATTCATAGTGCTTGCCTGCAGTGTGATGTTTGTAATTGTACAACACCTTTGTTAAAGTGTGACATACTTGGACACGTCACATGATTGGCAATAAAGATCAAGATTACTTCCATCATTATAACATCAAATTATATTATTGTTTCTTTTAATTATTAATTATTTACTACTTTCTTTAGTTAAATATTCCATTTATTACTATTTACTATTCCTATTACTAAGCGGAATGCATATGCCTTAATCACAAACATTTAAGTGTAGATACTTGGTAATCTAGAAGTGTATCGTTTGGCACAACCAGTGATGTACACTTGGCAATCCTAGAAGTAGTCTCATGAAGTCCAAGACATGTACAGATGGTTAAGGGTGGATACTTATCACCCATGGGCTAGTTTAGATCTTGCTTTTTATCATTCATTATTGTAATTAATTTATCTCTTTACCATTCTTAGGAGTAGCATAGAATTAGAAACAACATCATATGCCTTACTTTGGACTAAACCATACATGACACAACTACCACTAGTCCAAGTGGGAAGATAGTGAACTGTGATCAAATTATAGCAATTTAAATGCCACAACTAGTCCCATCCATGGAATTCAACCGAATCATGTGTGAGTACTTATGATTCATATGGTTGAGTGTAGGAGTGCCTCATTGCTCATCATTGGCACCATTGCCAAGGATGGTTCTAGTTATCTAGATTAGTTATATTATACACAATCGTTGTAAGGCTCTTAACGATATATCTTTTAGAAACTATTAAATCACACACACTATAAACCAACAACATATCTCCCACATGGAAATGACAATGCACTGTATAGCAAACACATTCATTAGAGAACTAACAAGATATAAGATGAAGAAAATTGGAGTGATCAACCTTGTGCAAGGGTTTCTTATGATCATGACCACCCTGACAACACCTAAAGACTACATTCATCTAAGGCAAACAATCTTAGAGGAGATGACATAGGTCCTAAACTAGGGAAGGCCTCAAGGCCTAAGACCTTCTTGAAACCTAGAAATAATAAATCAAATGACCTTGAAGGACACCATAGAAGCCATGACAATTCTTCTAGTTCTTCATCTTCCTCATTCCCTCCAATGTCTAGTTCTCATGAAGATGAACGTAGGTGTAGAGATAGAGCTCCACTAAAGGGTCAAACTAAAAACTGAAATTGAACCTACAGGAAAAGTCAAAGATAGCATTATCATGATTAAACAAATAGATATAGACAATTCCCTCATAATATGTTTGATGATGATGAACCCCTATTGGCCACTACAAGCCTACTACGAATCACAGAGGCCATTAAGATATCTTGCAAACATTGCAAAAAGAGTCATTTGCCCAAACTTGACATGAATAATATTCCTAAATTTGTAGGAGGCTATGATTTAGATCCACAACATCATTTACAAGCCTTCCATGATGCCTATGCTTTGTACAACATTGAAAGTGAGTGGAAAAAGCTTAAGCTCTTTCCTAGGATACTAATTGATGGATTTGAAGTGTGGTATAGATCGTTGAGACCAAATTCAATCTAACAATGGTCTATAATAATGGAACTATTCAACAAGAAATACCAAACCTATCCAAGAGTGTTCAACCTGAGGAGACAAATCCAATAGTGGAAGCAAGAACAACAAGAACCCTTAGACATGGCCTTAGATAGATATTATTCCCTATTGAATAGATGCCCAAGCCATGGTTTCTCTAAGGAAAGGAAAATTTTCCACATCATAGATGGCCTTTGTAATGAAAAAAGAGAAACCCTTGGGATGTATGCCCCAGGGCAATTATACGAGCTCCAATCCCATCAAATCAAAGAGCTAATAGAGCATGTGGTAAAAGAAGAAGGAGAGATATGCAAATGGGAGAATGTTAAGGAATCTCAATGGGACCCAACTCTTCAATCGAAAGAGGTCCAAATTTATGGTAAGGAGAATGAAACTACTCTCGATATGGTGATTCCATAACAAACCTTGCCAATAAAGGAATCTACTGATGATCTAGAAGCAAGGTTTAATAGGATGTTCAAATGGATAAATGAAAATGTGACAACTCTTATTGAGATGTTCATATACAAGATCATGCAACACAAGCTAGGCGATCACAATAAACAAAGGACACAAAACCAAGAAACAACTAGAAACACTTTTCGACAAAAAAGAAAAGTGGTTCATGAAAGTAAGGGAAAACTCAACCACAGACAAAGATGATGGATGTGACTTATGCATATTGACCATCCAAAGGGCTAATTCCCTGTATTGTTGCATCTACAAGAGTATTGGGTAGGTGCCCTAAATCTAAAGTTTGTGCAAAATCATAAGCCTAGGAGATTTTCTCTCCTACAAGGTAATTATAGACAGTCTCGTGACCAAACATACCATCCTAGGGGGACTTATTACTAGCCTCAACATAGTCATCAACTATAGTAGCAACAACCACAGTCATGGGGGAGGCCACCACCAAATTAGCCATACCAGCCAAAACCACACGAATATTATGTTCAACACCTTATTTCTCCAACTAGTTCTATGTCCTCTACTTCTAACTACCACTACCACTCTCCCGAGTACCATTAATGCATGACACCCCCTGAAGGTTCACCACATCATGCCTCTTGCCATCCAACCTACCCTCAGTATTCTCATAATTCCCCTCCTCATATGTCATTACCAGTAACTCAAGAGGGTTCAACTCCACAATATCAATAAATGAGTGCCACTTGTGCTACAAATGTGCATAGACATGCTCATACTAGTGGGTCCCAACCACAACGTAGGAAATGTCCCTTCTAGTGGAAAGGTCGTAAGCCAAAGCAAACCACACATGGACCCACCACCTCAACCAAGCCAACACAAGGCCAATATGGTGCACCACCTTTTCTATCTCAATCAATGTCCTCCGACCATACACTAGGGCCATCATCCATCAATACTCTAATCCCAAATCCAACCAATGAATCTATAAGTGTGGGGAGACAAATAAATCCATGCATATAGTATTATGATCAAGGGTGCACAGCCATCTACAATGTTAACACACCTCAAAACCTGACTCAACATACATATAACAATCAAGTGTGTAACCACCAGTTTTTCTACCCAACCACCACAACACCAATCAACACCCAATGGCTAGGGTATGGATAGTTTCCAACATTTCATACATGCATGGATCCTACTTATCCACTTATTAATCCTTACCATGATCAAATTTTTAGTCATGGGGGTTATCCCCTCATTCTAATCTTCAAGATTCTTAAGTGTTTTTCATCTTTTTGTTTTACAATTTGTTGTCATTTTTCTATTTCTTGATCTATTTTTTCCTATTTTTTCTAGTTGTTGTTTTCATTTTATTTTTATAATCTAGCTTGTTATTTTCATATAATTTTGTAATCTTGCTTATGAGTAAGATGATTATGGTGTCCAATGAGGTGAGGATTTCTTTATGCTGTTGAGTCATAAGGGATTGATTATTCAAACATTGAGACCATGACATCCATCCACTCATTCCATTAATAAGATGTTCTTGCTCTAGTCATAATGGTAATCTTCTCCATCATCCAAACTAACAATAACTTTATAATCATTTTGTCCAAGAAAAAGAGAGCAAATCTAAGGTGGAATGTGAAGGCTATGACATCAAGGGGATTTGTGGATTCTCTTTGGCCACTTTTGTATGTTCTATCATGTTGATGAGATTGTAACTATATCCTTGAATATCTAACAAAAAATGGGAGTAAGAGTAACTTCAACCAGCACTGAATAAACTTTTGTGAGTCCCACTAGAAAGACATGTACCCATGCCTAAAAGTTGGTAGTTTCTCGAAACCACAAAAAAAAGTGAAAAAGAAAAAAAATATGTAGTAAATGTGCCATAATTAGCTTCTCCCTTGGACTCAACACCAAGTAATGTTACTCCTCAAAACTCTAATAGTCTTATGGTTGTCCACTGATGAGATGAAATAATGCAATGTCACTATAATGTGGTTTGGACTTGGTTTGAATCTTGGAAAGAAGGACACATGGTTATTTAATCATTCATAACACATAAGGTTTCATTGTAACCCTGGTACAATGCCTCATGTCCCAATTCCTACAATCCTTTCTACTGTCCATCTCACCTCATTGTCCAGATAATCATAGCTTTTGATTTTTTGTAACATATATTTATTATCTCATTTTTTTGGTTTTAACATGTGTCTTTTGTTCCACAAGTTCGTGTTGCATTTAATCCATTTAGTGCCTACAGACATTATAGGCATGGTTACACAAGGGCATCATGGGCTAAATACTACTTTGGAAAGGACCCACTTGTGTAATTTTTGTGACTCATACTTGTTTAACATTACCACATCATTTTTCACCTTCCAAGCACTCAAATCATCACATTTTTTTGTTTCCCTTATCATAAAACTGATCTATTCCATAACCTCGATTTCAATGCCTTTCTCTTGCTCATTTTAGTATTTTTCATATCCATGACTTCACCTTATCATACTTTCAATGCCTCAAAATAGATTTTTACTTACCCCATAATGATAAACTTAACTTCAAACCTTCCAACCAATCCTAGATCTTTAGTTTGCATGTTCAATGGCCCCATAATATGCAAAGTTTTGGACCTTGATGTTGGGTCTCAAACATAGTATAAATACAACCCCCACGGTACTTAGAACTTCATTTCCATCATTTTCTACTAGGGGAATTGTTGAAATATTTTCTCATGACTCAGAGCTTTACGCATCTTTCTTCCACTTGTAATATTTAGCTCTCTAACACTTTGATCTCTGTGTTGTTTGAATCTATCTGAACTAGAGTGTTTAACCTTGTCATGGGGGGGAGGGGTGCTTGCACACCAAACTTATGCCTATTTGTTGAAATTTGCTATTCCCATAAGGTATCACTAAAACATCCTAAAAGAAAATGCAGGGTCATCCTGGCTTCACCAAGGTCTTGTAGTCCACACAAGCATCACGGCAATCCACCTGGAAAAGAACGTTCCAAGTCTAGGATGGTCAGTTCATTAAATTTTCTACTTTAGGCATGGGCAAGTTTCGTACCAACTCACCTACCCACCAAAGTAATCTAAACAGCCAGCAGCTTGCTCAGAAACGGTGTCCAAAATCAGCGACGGAAGTCTAGATGCACGGGAAAAGCAGTTCAGCAAGTTTTCTAAGTCACAAAGCATGCTACGCTACAATGTGTAGCGTAGCAAGCCTCAGTAAACAATAGCAGAATAGGATGTTACGCTACGCACTATCACATGGCGTAACATAGCAACAACTTCACTGTCTGCTCCCCTCGCCCAACTTCGAATTCTACAGTGACCTCTCTTTTTGTAAGGAAGCGGCGGACCATGTCTGCTGCTATGCTATGCTGAGCTACATGGCACAGCAAGGCATAGCAATCCTGCAAAAAGGGGCATAAGGTAGTTCAAAAGGCGAAATCAGTAAAGTGTGCAAAACTTGCATCTTAGGGGAATGGTTTACAGATCAGCGAAGCTGCCGCGATCAACTCCAGTCGCTACGCTACGCTACGTAGCGTATCATCGCGTAACAAATACGTGACATATAGCGAGATGCGTAGCAAGAGGCTACGTCACACCAAGTAAGTCACATCACAAAATACAATGCGGCATGAAGGTGGTTGTGCAACATCAATGCACTCCACCTCAATCAAGCCGTTGGCACATGCCTCTAGGGGCTGGCGGTGCAGTCACGACGTAGTAGGATCAGAGTTATTACTCGCATCACAACAGTCTAGTAAGCCCAACAGTTACAAATGGCTTAGGTAGCGCTAGTGAGGAGACAGAGGTCTACAACACGAAATATTCAAATGGTCACCTTTGCCTACCTTCCGCCCTATAAATAGCCCATCAAACAGCACGCAAAGGATTTGGTCAACGAAAAAAAAATGAAAAAAAAAGAGAAAAGAATACCTGCAATCTTACATTAAGAAAAGAGAAAAGGGGAGACCAGCAATCTATAAAAGGAACCTCTCTTGGCTAGTGAGCCCAAAGTCTCACTCTACCACCTTGGTAGGATCTCGCACGCATTGTATATACACGAAGTCTGTGCCTAAGTGCACAGTTATCTTCTTTTCTGATTCCCGGCATGCTTTGGTCACTCTCGAGACTTTCTGCACTCTGTCACGTCATGCAACCGACTGTGCCACTCCCTGATCGGACAGATTTACAGCTCTGAAGTGGTGCATGTCCCTAACTGTACATTATATTACTTCTTATTTACTATCTGGCTTCCTTGTATTATTTTCTACTTTTTTTACCTTTAAGCATTGTCTCATATCATTGTCGCACTTACGTTTATTTACTGTTTCGCATCATCATTGCATTTTTTAGTCCCTTTCTTTTCCCGCTGCAAGCACCACCCACAACTCGTATAGTTTATATTGCAAAAGGCTGTATTGACGCCGACATAAGTCCCTATCTGATCAACCAGATCGTTTAGGGCACCCTGTGTTCATATACATCCAGCATCGCCCTCCCACGGGCACGAGGTTGGAACTGTTGTGTCTGTCGACCTTGGTGTTATTCCAGCCACCAAAATTTTTGATCACTATAATTTTCTGGCACTAGAAGGAGGGAATTTTGGTGCCTTTGCCGCATGTCACAATAGTTCTGTGAACCTTCTGTGCACTGATATACACGAGTGTAGACGTGACACCCTCCTACGGTTGTTTGCGCTCTGTGCAGCATAGATCGGTCACCCCGACGGTTCCTCCGGAGCCCCATAGAACACAAGGCCTCCGATCGTCTGTCAACTAGCTCACTCTATGGTCATCTTACATGCGTGCTGCACCTTGCCTCAGGTGGTGTAGATCGATCACCTAGATGGTCCCTCTAGGACCCTACGAGACATAAAACCTGCTTGATTACTAGTTAACTTACCCTTCCTATAGTTGTCTCGCCTGTGTTCTGTACCTCCTCCCGGGTAGTATAGAACAGTCGCCTCGACGGTTCCTCCGGGATCCCATGAGACACAAAATTTACCTAGTTGCTAGTTAATTTTCTCGTCTTACAGTAGTCTCGTATGCCTTCCACACCCCGCATTAGCGTAGACTCGACACCCTTTGCGGTTGTTTGCGCATTGCACAGTGTAAATCGATCGCCTTGACGGTTCCTCCGAAACCCTATGAGACAATAGGCCTTCGGACAACGATTTAACTTGCTTCCTCTACAGTTTTCATCCTGCATGTGTCCTACATCCTAGCCAACACAGACGAAAGTATGACACCCTTTGAGTTTGTTTTCATCTTGCGTGGCGCAGGTCGGTCGCCTCGACTATCCCTTCGAAATCTTGCAGGACGAAAAGCCATCTGTTTTTGTTTTGTTGAATCCTTCTATTCTCTCACATTTTCTAGCATTTTTGCATAATCGCTTGCTTAATGATGACTTCTGCCATCACCGCTGTCGATATCTCCAACATGGAGGTGCCCTTCGCAACCCAAGACACTACTGGTGCTGAACAATAGTTGAATCCAACACTAGGAACATGCTGGTCTCTCAGAATCCAAAACCGAGGACTTGAGGGCTTGGCCCAGCAACACGAGCATTACAATTTTCTTTGTGCAAAGGTGCAGGCTAACCTACCCTTAGATTTACACGAACTCGAAGAAAAACGTAGCTTCGAGTTCGCATACTGCAACAAGGAGGAGTTTGTTCCTAACCAAAGCATCTCCCTGCCTCTGACACAAGCAAACCAAAGGCTGCTAGATCAACTAATCCAGTTGACAAGGCTTAGGGGGCAACAAGACATAGCATCCAACCAGGATGACACCTTTCAAGATGGGCAAGAGGAACTCGATTCCCAATCAGACAAGGGAGGCCCTGTTAACCCCATTCTTGTTCCACCTACCCAATCTTGTTGGGCCAACCCGCTACCTGTCACCGCCCCCTTCTCCATCGCGCCTATGATTCAGCAGTCTGTAACTGCAACTATAGTGGGTGGCCATGCTACATTCCCAGTATCTCATCATCCTTATCACTCAGTTGCACCCGCAGCAACTGTGCCATCGCAAGCCGTTTATCAGCACACTACCGCAACATGCAACATACCTGTCGCGGCCACTCTACCGCATGTCCACACCGTCCCTACTCTACAACTGCACCTAACTCCCATACCAATTCCTACATATGCGACCGTCCAACCCACTGTGGTGGGCTCAGGCCCATCCACGTGGTGGCCTTCGTTCGCTTCTTCATCCATTCTGCTATCATCGTACATGTCTCATTACACTCACCCTCACGTCTACTCAACCCCCCAAATAGCACAACCTGGTGCAGGCCCATGGGGAGTCCTGTTGGTGGCTCAAATAGCCTACTCGACAGCTTATCCCGCTATTACTACTCCAACGATACCACCCACCAGATGGTGGACAACGCAAACAACACCTTTGGTAGGGACGACCTCAATGGCATAGCCGATGGGACAAATTACCACTGTTACCATGCCACCTATGGGGATTGCCTCTATAGTCCCTCCATCGTCTACAGCATCCCCGGGTCTTGACTAAGCTTTTCAGCTTATTCAAACCCTAACCAAGGAAGTAAAATGCCTCCAAGCTGTTGGGTCTGATACGGTACGAGTCATGGACTTTTACCAAGACAACCCCGTCAACCTCGCAATCCCTGCCTTGATACTACCACCCAGGATGTCCCTCCTACACTTCACAAAGTACGATGGGGAAGGAGATCCCAATACACATCTCATCACTTTCCGGTCAGAGTCTTTGTTGCTGCAATAATGGCCGCATACGATCATTCACATTTCCGCCATGTCCCTAGCCGGGAAAGCCCTAGATTGGTATCACACGTTGCCACGTTCATCCATTTCGACTTTGGAGGAACTCTTAACCCAGTTTGTGACACGCTTCAAGTATAACTTGAAGCCAAAAATCACACTAGATCAGCTGATGAGCGTGAAGCAAGACCCGCTAGAACCAGTTCAAAAATTCATTCAACGATGGAGCGCGACCCTTAACGAAATTCGTGAACCTATCACGGAGGCTTATTTACTAGTCATCTTTAAGGATGCAGTGAATGACTTCATCAAGTCAAAACTATATTACCTTGCTCCACACTTGCTTAGCCAAGCTTTCGCTCAAACGAAAAGCATATAAGACGCAGCCAAGGCAAGTAAAGACCCGGCTTACGTCACTTATAGGAACAGTTTTGCAAAGAAAGACAAAGGCAAGGCCCCAATGACCATGGTGGCTACTGTGGCAGCTGAAGCTAAGCCCAAACACAGCAACAACGAAAACAAGAATAATAAGAAATTGACCATGCCTGCAACCGACTCAGGACCTAAGCCGGGCCAAGCATCACAACCCGCTACCCCCGCACTCGAGACATCTGCATACACTAAACCTAATTTCGAATGTAAAGATTGTTCAAAATATACTCCACTACCCCTCAAACCTTCAGAACTCCTGAAGCAACTGTTGGCAGGGGGATACATTCAACACAAGCGGATGTCAGAGGAAGCAAACATGAGGCATCGACGCTACTGTGAGCTCCTTAGAAATCCCTCTCTAGCCCTGCCCAACGAACCTCCAGTCCTTCAAATTTTTAGGCTGGATAGGTTTTGTGATTACCACCAACTATGTGGTCATACCATGGATTATTGCCTATCGTTGCAAGATGACATACAAAGATTGATTGACCTAGGGTATTTGGTGCTAGATGAAAGTAGCCTAGTACACCCTGAAAACTAATTCATATATGTCTATACCAACCCACTCAACGCCAACAATGCTAATTACATAATCAATGTCATCAATATTAACAATGATCCCACACCACCCTTCCAACCATTTGTGCTTCGTGTGCCTTAGCGTAGTACTCCCATGCCACCAATGGCAAGTCCAAGCCCACAGTCGCCCTTCATCCTGAAAGTCCCACCACGAACATCTGCCTCTGCACCTCCCATTGGTGGGGCTATGCAACCCCATTCGCTAACACCTCTAGCCCCATTCATCATCAAGACACCAACGTCCTCGATAGCCCCCATCCTATGCAATAACAAACAACTTCCTCACCCTACAACGCTAGAAACCTACCAGACGAGTGAGGTGTCAAAGAGGAATATCGACAAAAGCCTCTCTAAGACTACGTCTTTGTCCCTTAAATTTACACCTCCATCACTAAGGACAAAGGTCAACGCAAGCACACAACTTATTACATCCTGTCACCAAAAATTTGAACCTAGGTCTAGGGCCATCTCCCCTCAGGAGATTCGTCTTCTAGGATGAATCGAGGAGGAGGGTGCCAAACCGACGAGTGGCCAAGACTTCTTGAATACCCTAACCCAGGATGGACAAATCCTAAAGCAAAAAAATACCATGTTAAGTCTATACGACTTAGTCATGGCATCCGCCTCTCATCACGAGGCTCTGGTCCACATGTTAACAGTAATCCCGGTTGATGAAAACATGCCGGCAGACGAGAAAATGATCCACTCAGTTATACTCCCCTTTGCACCCATGGAGTCTGCACCTCCACTAACTTTCAACAACAAAGCCCTTAAGGAAGATCCCGAAAAGGGCCAAGTGACTACCACGCCACTCTTCATCACAATTCGGGTGGGTCAATACCGAATCCGGAGGGTACCTGTTGATGATGGGGCAACCACAAACATCATCTCTTTGCCTATCATAGAGAAACTAGGGTTGGTTGATCAGATCAAACCAACAGTGACGTCATGCCTATAGTCCTTCAACAGGGCACGTGTCCTAGTAAAAGGCACAATTCATGTAAACTTTGTAGTAGGGAATGAGCTCCCCACAGATGCAACGTTCGTTGTAGTCGAAGAAATGCCTGGGTTTAACCTAATCTTGGGAAGATTGTGGTTAGCACAACTCAGGGCAGTTTCCTCACCTATACACCAAGAAATCCACTTACCATATGAGGGAAGAGAGGTGATAATCCATGGCGATGGGGTGGCAATGCGAGCAATTAGTAACCTAAATGCAGAATAAGGTTCAGAGGTTACAACCTATGAAAATGAAGTGCCTGTTCACACATGCACCAACCATACAGTGGAGGGATCAGCCCAACGAAACGATCCCCAGGTAGAAAATGTCTGGGAGGAGTTGCCTTTTCAAGCGGGAGATAGTGGCACGAGCAAGGGCCCTGGAAAAATGCCTCGACCTTACATCCCTATCAACCCATGAAAGGTCAGGAGACAACTACGCATAGCATAGTAGCCTTGCGACCTCTCACCCAGTCACCATCCTCGCATATCCATTTTCTATTAAGCCCGCCAGGGTGTCATCTTTTCGAAAACTAACAAATGGCCCGAAATGGCCTAAAACTAACAAACGGCCCAAAATGGCCTAAAACTAACAAACGGCCTGAAATGGCCTAAAACTAGCATCCTAGAGTACAAAAACTTCACATAACACACATAATAACACGAAACCCGTTTTCCTTTCTAAAATTTTTACATTTCATTCAAAATTTTCGCCTATTGGCGATGTCTGTAAACTCTTCCAACAAAAAAAAAAGAGGAAGGATCTGCCCTCATGCTCTCACAAGCTATCCCTGCTCACATTGCCTTCACCATTTGTCCCTACCTCGTTCACTTGCACATCATCTGCTTCCATATTGCCCCCTGCCGACACCTCGTTCCTTCCCTCCACGGGCCTCACATCCTCGTTAAGAGCCTACATCCTGAAGGATAAGGTAGTTAGTAGGGGCAACAAATGCGATAAATGACAGCTGTAGCATAGCATCAAAGCAACTAACCTGAGGGGAGCTCATGTCTGTCACAAGAGGTATCTGGTCTAGACTAAGCCTGAGACGACGTTCAATCTCCTCCATCGGGATATTCACCCAAGACGTGTCATTAGGTTCAGTGTTCACAGCAAAAACTTTCTCCTTTTCTGAAATTGTCCATTTTAGAGGTCCTAGGGAAAGGGAGGTGGTGGCGGTCTCCCCTGTAGGAAGGCTCACCCCCAAATCTGGGGATTCTGTGACCTACACCTGCTCTTTAAACTCGGCATAAGCCTCAGAAGCACTGATGGCCTTCATAAACGCCTCATACGAGAATGCCTCCACAACAGCGTCTTTATATAGCCTTCGATGGGTTTCATTTTCTTGCTTGTATGTATACTTGTGGTCCCTCTAGGCCTTCCCCCATTCGAAGATCTTGACGCTGATGTCTTTCATATCCTGGCACTTCTGGGTTAGCAAATTCATCTGCATATGCTGTACGACTATTTCGCGAGTGGATTCTATGAACGACAGTCCAAAATGTGGCGTGATCTACCATAGCTCTTTGCAACTCCACAAGGTCAGGACTACGGTTCACAAGGAAATTGACCCTCAACTTGAGGTTCTTTACCTTGGTAACCAGTTTCGTCTCTCTCTACTCGCTCCTATGAGTCCGTTTCCACAATTCCTCGTTGATACATCTACATTCCCGTAGGGAGCACGCCAAATGCAAAATGCATTTGTAAGCCTCGTCAAATACGCGACGGGGCACTTTAGTTACGTTAGACGAAAGTGTGGGCACTATGCCAATTTCCATAGGTCGGGCCGAGTTCCATTTGAGCCAAGAAGCTAAAGAAAGTATAGCAATCACGTCAACATAACATAAATCAATACGTTTAGAGTTGTAGCATAGCAACATAAGGGCTATTAACACCCCCACTTGCCTGCACAAGGGTCTGCCTATTGAAGGAATTTGATCATGTCATCAACTAGACCTTGAACAAATGTAAACTTGTTAGGAATTTCAGCCCACGGCTCCGTCTGGGGCAGAGAAGGTCCTGATACATTAGCAGTAGCACCTATTATGTAATTTAGCATGACAATAATAGTCGAAGCGGACTACGGTAGGACACATCCAAAGCCTAAACTCACCAGTATTCGATTGTTGCCTCGCATCATGCTGGTGCAGGACAATTGCGATAGGTTCTGTAGAAGGCCCAGCCAAGTCCGTAGGAACCCCTACCTCAACCACTAGTGCTTTTCCTTTCAGGAGGGTAGCATCCTTTTTATTTTGGGAAGAGACCTCTGCGTCGATCAGAAGAGGCTCCCTAATGACAAGGGCCCCTACCCCGGGGACAAGTGCCCCAGTATCTCTAGGCGAGGCCCTCTCTTCCAAAGTTGGGCCCCTTGTGTCTCTATTTGTCACCCTAGGTCTGAGGGCTGACACTTCCTTGTCACCTTCTTCTTCGCCTTCTTCTTCTGCTATTTGCAAAGGGTATACACACAATAAATCGAAGTTGATTAACTTAAAATTGATGCCATGCCACAAAGCACCACTTAGCTAAACATGAAATAGTTAGCATCCTAAACGCTCACCAATGGGGGGTTGCGTTCGTCGCAACTTGAACTGTAGTCTTCGCTCCTCTTCACGAGGGCTTTCCCTAGTGGGGGGAGGTCTCTTTCTCCACAACTCTGCAGGAACAGCTTCAGCCATAAGATGATCACCCTGGGTCGTGTTGCCGAGTATGGTAGGGGGGGTCTCCCCTACACTGTCTTGGCCACAAGCACTACGAACTGTCAGACCCGTAGTCGTTACGGAAAATGAATCCCTGACCACTTTCGGGGAAGCCTAGGCTTGCATGGTCTGAAAGACCTGTCGAATCCACAGCTTGGGGATCTGTTCATGATCCACCTTAGACCAGACCCCATCCTCCTACACTACCAGGAACTCTGCAAAGTGCTTTAAACATCCAATATAGAAGGCATAGTGTATATTAGAATGTGACTCCATTTGCTCACGGAGCCCCAAAATCTCACCCTGCAAGCCACTACACAGGAATTCGGCCTAGTTATAATGGGCCCCTTCCTCCACAACCTCTTGCATTATCCAAGCCTGCCCAAGCCCCAAGACCTTTCCTTGGGTAAGCAGCTGAGGGAATGCACGAGCACGAAACACCGGGTATATCCCCATGGCAAGGCCATCCTTAAGCTTTTTCATAGGGAACTCTTTCTGCTCCTTGGTGAGCCTCAGCCACTCTTCAATATGCTGCTTATGGAGGGTTAACTCCTGCTTACCCTTCGACATCACATCGGCCCCATCATTAGGAACACTAAACAAATCTGCGAATAGCTGGTCATTGATGTCAATGACCACCTGCACACCCCGCACGTATGTACGAAAGTGACTTGCCTACCCAGAAAAGGAGTTGACCAAGGAAAGCATCTCGACAGCAGGAACACCCGGATTCGATGTCATAAACAAATCCATAAGCCCGACCATCCGAATTCTTCTAAGCAAGGGGCCTGGAGCCCCTCGTTCCAACCAGCTCTGGCTTGCCAATACCTCACCGTATTTGAAGTAGATGTTTTCCCTTTGCCCTCTGGCAGTCACCACCATCACTTCACGGGGCTTCTTCGCTCCTATGGCAATAATCACAAAGCATATGTAAAAAAAAATGATACCCGCTCGTTAACCCACCAGGCCTATACGATGAGGGGAATAGTGGGAGTTTAGCCGCAAAGACTGCTTCGAGTGTAACTTGCTTAAAGGGTTTCCTCCACTCCTTGTCCAGCCAGCCTTTCATCCTAAAATTAGTGTAGAATGAGGTGAGCGTGCATAAGAGGGGACGGTACCCTTGCCCACAAAGAGCAATCATGCCCGCTCGCAAGCTCCTCGCGGAGGCAAATTCCTGCAGGGCTAGTCATGCCGTGGCCAATTCATCCAGCTGATCATGAACCCTCTCATCATTAAGGTAGAACTTGATGAAAAATGCATGCTATCAACACTTGGCAGAACATAGCCAATGTCGCACAATAAAATAAAGACGTAAAACTCACCCGCCAATAGAGTAAACGGTCCCTTGTGGGTTCAGAAAATATGTCGCCATGTGGCATGTGAGGTACAACGTGTTGAAGGGATGATAGCACTGGTATGCTAGCATGTCCCAAATCCAGGCCAAGCACCTCAACCTTATGGGATCTGGAGAAGACCCTCCTCCTGACCTGCCTGAAGTCGCGTCATCATTAAGATATCTCAGGATGCCTGACTTTCCCCTGGCAACAAGGCCTCTATCACATCGAACGCCCGTGCCTCGTCCAAAAAGGACCAAACCATGAGACTAAACTGGATGAGGAGGAATTGCAGGAAGTATCATGCTCCATCTCTAAACCAAACCGCTCGACCTCACAAATAGATTGAAGAAGGGGGAACGTTGGCCATAGGCCCACCTACATGACACAAGACTCCTTCCAGATCCAAAACGATCAATCTAGACCTTGGCCCTATCCTGCATAGCGGAAACAGCAGACAGTGACATCAAACACGAACATAATATGTGCGTGATGCAGCAGTGCCTAGCCGACCATAAGCAAAACATAGTATGATCCTTGTTCATCATAGCACAACAGAGATGCAAAAGCCTAGTGTAGCAAGAACATGCAAGTAACTTGACATAGCAATAAAATAACTAATAGCAGACCCAAACAGGATACGCGTCATATGTCATACAAGCCCCTTCCCAAAGGTTTCATAGTTCAGCAGTTTAAAGGACCTTGGTCTTGCAGCCGTGGCCACAACCGCGGTAGTAATGGCCTTGCATATAACCACAACAAGACCCTTCCACAATAGTGATGACAGAAAGAAAGCAAGACCACGACAGCACCAAAGCCAAGATAACACAACCACAGAAAATACCAATAGCAAAATAAATGAGACATAAAACCAAAGCGGAAGAAGGTAGAAGGTGCAAGGAGAAAGGAGTGGAAAAGACATATAAAACTCACTAGGTTAATAGTGTGTCCTCCCGCGCTTGAACGCTCGCCCGCAGCCCACGTCTCAGGGCCTTCTTCGCTTCCCCAACCTTCGCGAGCACCAACTGAGTCTTGGGAGCCATAGCCCTACTACCAGATTTACGACCTTCATAGAAATTTACCTCGATATGGATTCACACAGTGACTCCATGCTTCAAAATCACCGAAGTGATCCGATAAGGATTATGCTCTTCTAAGGCAAAAACAACGAAATTACCAGGATTTGACCCCTATTTATGGCAGTAAGAGTAAAATGGGGAAACTTCTTTTCTCTCTCTCTAATTAAGGTGGGGAGGGGATGGCGGGCAGCATGCTCACCATGACATCACGACACTATTGACATTTAAACACCCGCACGCTCCAAGATAGTTACTTGCCTTCTCGAAAGTAAAAAATGATATAATAATATTTCAGCTAGTAATGACCACAGTCTGCAATGACGTCAAACGAAGTAATTACACTTCTTGCGTCAGCAATCACCTAGCACACCTCGACATAAGGATAGCATAGCCTTTAACAGCTTCCCGCCTTCGTTCTCACATTAACCACCCGATACGTTTCATGCTCGCAATGTTATCTCTTTTATCATTATTTAGCACAGCAAGATGTTGCATGTCACGATATGGCAACACAAATGACATCTAAACTAGTAATGGTTCAGCATCTATGCACAACTTGTCATTTACATCAACAATGACTGTGTCTTCAACTATCCTAGATCCTCGTGCTTGGGTAGTATACCATGACCCTAAGCAAGCACATCTTCAATCTTTTACATCACCTTATTTAGCAAGTCGCATCTCGATGATTCTTTGCAGATTTGCGTTCCGTACAATCTCTAGTGATCCTTACCCAGGTTCTCATCTTGTGATGATAGGTTAAACAAGAAATGGAAACCCACCATGCCCTGTTCATGACTCTAATATTGACGGGGTCACAAGGCAAGCTCGCAAGAAAGTTAAACCCCGACACAATCAACTAGGAATCGGTTGTGATCGACACTATAGCAACCTCAGAAGTACCCCCGGATTTGCCTAAACACCTAGTCCATGTCCTAGATTTGGAGGCTGGGGATGTAACTGAGGATCCACTCATCGAGATACCTGTAACCTCTACAAGAAGGGACGTAAAGACATTAAGACTTAGCTCTCTACTAGACACACAAATACATGAGGGCATAGCTAAAACCTTGCAAGAACACGTTGACGTCTTCGTATGGTCCTATGAAGATATGCCAGGTCTAGATCCATGGTTGATTTAGCATAACATCGTCTTAGATCCCAACGTGAAGGCAGTCAAGCAAAAAGCATGTAAAATCAAGCTAGAAATCGCGTTAGCTATAAAGGAGGAGGTCACTAAGTTATACCGAGCAGGTTTCATTTGCGCAATTGACTATTCAAAATGGGTGTCCAACATCATTGTGGTTTTGAAGAAAATAGGAGGGATATGAATGTGTATAGATTTCCGAGATTTGAACAAGGCAATGATCAAGGATAACTTTCCACTACCGAACATTGATCAACTCATCAACACCATGGCTGGGCATGCTTTGCTATCCTTCATGGATGATTTCTCCAAATATAACCAAATCCGCATCAACCCGGAACACCAGCTGTCAACCACCTTCATGACTCCATGGGGGACCTTCTGCTATACCATGATGCCCTTCGAGCTCAAGAATGCTGGGGAAACATACCAGTGAGCCATGACGTAAATTTTCAGTAACCATATCCTAGAAACGTTAAATGATTACGTAGACGACATAGCGGTTAAATCCAAAGAGGCGGCCCATCACCCACGTGACCTAGAGTTAGTCCTCAAGTGCTATCAAAGGCACGATTTGCATCTCAATCCTAAGAAATGCGTCTTCAAAGTAAAGACCAGGTGCATGTTAGGATTTGTAGTATCGAAGGCTGGAATACAGGTGGACCCAGACAAATTCAAAGCTATCGTCAACCTAGCGCCTCCCACAAACCTAAAAGAATTACATGGTCTACAAGGCAGAGTGCAATTCATTCGAAGGTTCATAGCAAAGCTGATCAACAAGTTAAACCCCATGCAACATCTTATGAAAAAAGGGGTTGACTTCAAGTGGATAGTCCAATGTCAACAAGCCTTCAACAACCTGAAGAAAGAACTCTCCCACCTACCAATAGTATACCCATCGTAGAGGGACAAGCCTTTCTTCATATACCTCGCCACCTCTGACGCATCCATAGCGGCACTACTATGTCAGAAGTGGGATGATGGCTTTGAGATACCAGTGTATTACCTGAGCCATGCATTGATATCATATGAGACAAAATACAACAAGGTGGAAAGGAGTTGCCTAGCCTTAGTGTTCACGCTAAAAAGGTGGCGGCACTACCTATTCCGTAGCACAACCAACATCATTTGCAAAAGCAATGTACTGCGGGCTATCACTGGTAACCTGTACGAAGACAGTAGGATAGCCTGATGGAAGGCCATAACTACAAAATTTGATCTATGCTATGTGAGCCAATCATCAACAAAAGGCCAAGCCATAGCGACCCAACTCACAGCCTCACCAGTCAATGACTAGGCGGTCATTGACCCCGAGTTCCCAGATAAATATGTAAGCGATGTTGCCATCGTCCCACCGCATTTTGAGGCAACCTTACACTTTGACGGTGCCTCAACCACATGAGCAAGCAGCGCCGCTGCCATAATCACCTTCCTTTCTAGGGAGATGTACCCATCTGCTTATCGCTTCGCATTCCCATGCACTAACAACATGGCGGAATATGAGGGGCTACTCAGAGGCCTCTTAATAGCCTGTGCACTACATGTACAACACCTGGCGATCAGGGGAGATTCACAGCTAGTTGTGAATCAAGTTACCAAAGCTTACGCCTACAAGGCTACGCATCTACAACCCTACTACGACCTAGCAAAGATCTTATTGAAACAATTTGCGACCACTGATGCGCAACACGTGCCACGCAATGAGAATGGCATAGCAGATCCCTTAGCCACCCTTGCATTAAACATCCCATCGTAGTCCTTGGCTAACCTACCCACTACGATCATAGAATGTGCAAAACCTATCACTCAAACAGAACATGTGGCTTCTATCAATGTTGCGGACACCCCAGAATGGTACGATAATATTAAAGCATATTTACAACATGGCGAACTCCCATGTGGATTGACATCGGGCCAGAGAGATGCAATTCGCAAATGCGCCCAGCAATACGTGCTCATGGGAAGTGAAGCCCTATGCCAACGGTCCTACAATGGGATATTGCTGGCGTGCGTAGATGGTGAGCAGGCATAGAAGGTAGTTAATGAGGTTCACGAAAGGCTATGTGGTGGGCACATCGCACCTAGGGCTATGGCAGCGAAAATCAGATGCCTAGGATATTATTGGCCTTACATGGAGCACGACTACTTGTCTAAAGTCAAGACATGTGACACATGTCAAAGATATGCAAATCTTGTACACATAGCACCTGCATACCTACACCCTACACAAATTGCGTGGCCTTTCCAACAATGGGGACTAGACCTCATAGGGCCCATCATGCCTAAATCTTCCGCGGGGCATAGCTTCATTATCACCATCACAGAGTATTTTACTAAATGGGTGGAAGCTATTTCTCTGAGGAAAACGATGTCCCAGCAAATCTACCACTTCATCCATGATAACTTAGTAACTAGGTTCGAGCTTCCAATGACCATTGTGACTGACAATGGACCACAGTTCAGTAGTAAAGAAACCTGGGCCTTCTGCAGTAACCTGGGCATTAAACAATCATTTTTCCCCCTACTACCTGCAAGCAAATAGATAGGCAGAGGCTACAAATAAGTCCATCATCAACTTACTGAAGTGGATGCTTAGCAACAGTAAGAGGCGGTGGCATGAGCAAATACTCTATGTCCTCTGGGCCTATCGAATGACTTGCAAAACTGCTACAAGTAAGACCCCTTACAATCTCGTTTATGGATTTGAAGCTGTGTTGCCTCTTGAGTTATAGGTACCCTCACCCCAGATGATCCTATCCAACGTCATGAGCAAAGCCTTGAATAATGAATCGCGAGCCATCGACCTCGACTCAGTGGAGGAGGAACACGTGCAGACACTAAGACGGATCACGCGCTATCAAGATAGACAACGGCAAAAGCATCGTGCAGACCAGCATCGACGACTAGTACAGAAGGGAGATCTCGTCCTCAAGGCCGTCCATGAGCATGTGAGCAAATTCTCAGCCAACTAAGAAGGGCCTTACGTGGTCATTGAAGCCTTCGAGAATGGAGCTTTCAAACTGGCGGACATGGATGGCAACGAATTCGCCAACCCAGTGAACCACTTGCACCTCAAGCCATACTACGTCTAGGGTGCAATGACAACATCGAACACCGTCCACTACGACAATAAACTGGCAACCGCACCAGTCAGTGTCCGTAATGATGATAAACTAGCAGCACCAAACAGCATTCGCTATGACAGTAAACTGGCAGCGATGGTCCGCCACGACATAAAACTGGCATTGTTAGTCCACTATGACTATAAACTGGCATCGTGCATCCGCCATGACATAAAACTAGCGTGTACAATCTGCTGGGACCTCAAACTAGCACAATGGTCTACTGGGACCCTAAACCAGCATCTGGTCTACCAAGACCTTAAACTGGGATTGTGTCGCATCCTCATCAGGCATCATGACCAAATATACGTTGAAAAAAAGGGCATGACACCGACATGCAAGTGGGACATTGTCACCCCACGATGCGATTCCCGATGCAAGAAAGACGCAGTCCAGAGTGTGTGTATCGCCATCTCCGATGTCATGTTGACCCTCCGAAGACATCGTACGATGTCACATTGGCCCTCCGAACCTACCGTCGTTATGGCCCACCACCCTGATGGTAGCCCCCAGGCCCGTTCTTGCTTCTAAGGTGTTGACAGTATTGTGGCCTAGCCATAATATTGTTGCACTTCCATTCCCTGCCAAGGTTAAGACTTGCGCAATGTTCGGCTATGTGGTAGGTGATCCCATAGCTAAACTCAACGCGCATGTCTTTGGCAAGGATCCCGATGCATCTTTGCCCCCGGTGCCTTGGGGAATAGCTCCCCCTGCGGGTAGTGCTTCCAAGATCACTGCTGGCCTCCCTGCTTTGGGCATCTCACACTAGCAATGGTGCCCAAGGGTAACAATAATGCCGACAGCCCGCAAAACATCGTCCTTGCAAGAACATCCCCCTACAGCAGCAAAGGCTATAGCTTCGCAAAGTGAGTGCCTCGACTAGCATGACTGTTTGAGAGTGAAAATTCTAGCATGCGCGTAACACAGCTCGTTGTGCGGAAGGCTCCAATAGGCAGGTCCAGACCTCCCGTGGATGCAATACAGCTCGTCTTACGAAAGAGACGCCTGCCTACATGAGGTTGAAGGACAATTCCAGTCAAAGATGAAAATGCAAACGAGCCTCTCAGAGCACTCTGGTAAGGGAATCAGCTAAACATCATCTCTGCTCTCTACCTTAACCTCCACAGCACCAATGCGGCACCCTTGAACACAGCCAGGCAACGTCTCAATACTCACCAAGTGATAGCCTTAGCATTTTTCCCACTGTGATGTTTTGTATTCTTTGCCGATGTCCATCGAACCTATTCTCTAGACATCAACAAAGAGGAGCCAATGAAACACCCTAAAAGAAAATGCGGGGTCATCCTGGCTTCACCAAGGTCTTGCAGTCTGCACAAGCATCACGACAATCCACCCGGAAAAGAACGTTCTGAGTCTAGGATGGCCAGTTCATTAAATTTTCTACTTTAGGCATGGGCGAGTTTCGTACCAACTCGCCCGCCCACCAAAGTAGTCTGAACAGCTAGCAACTTGCTCAGAAACGGTGTCCAGAATCAACAATGGAAGTCTAGATGCACAGGAAAAGCAATTCAGCAAGTTTTCTAAGTCACAAAGCGTGCTACGCTACAATGTGTTGTGTAGCAAGCCTCAGGAAACAATGGTGGAACAGGATGTTACGCTACACACTATCACATGGCGTAACATAGCAACAACTTCACTGTCTGCTCCCCTCGCCCAACTTCGAATTCTGCAGTGACCTCTCTTTTTGTAAGGAAGCAGCAGACCATGTCTGCTGCTACGCTATGCTGAGCTACATGACGCAGCAAGGTGTAGAAATCCTACAAAAAGGGGCATAAGGCAGTTCGAAAGGCGAAATCAGCAAAGTGTGCAAAGCTTTCATCTTAGGGGAATGGTTTGCAGATCAGCGAAGCTACCGCGATCAACTCTGGTCGCTACACTACGTAGCGTAGCATCGCGTAACAAATACGTGACATACAGCGAGACGTGTGGCAAGAGGCTATGTCACGCCAAGCAAGTCATGTCACAAAATACGGCACAGCATGAAGGTGGTTTTGTGACATCAATGCACTCCACCTCAATCGAGTCATTGGCACATGCCTCTAGGGGCTGGCAGCGCAGTCATGACATAGTAGGATCATAGTTATTGCTCGCATCACAACAATCTGGTAAGCCCAACGATTACAAATGGCTCAGGTAGTGCCAGTAAGGAGGCGGAGGTCTACAACACGAAATATTCAAACGGTCACCTTTGCCTACCTTCCGTCCTATAAATAGCCCATCAAACAGCATGTAAAGGATCTAGTCGACAAAAAACAAAACAAAAAAAAAGAGAAAAGAATACCTGCGATCTTACATTAAGAAAAGAGAAAAGGGGAGACCAGCAATCTATAAAAGGAACCTCTCTCGGCTAGTGAAAAGCCCAGAGTCTCGCTCTACCACCTTGGTAGGATCTCGCCCGCATTGTATATACGCAAAGTCTGTGCCCAAGTGCACAGTTATCTTCTTTTTTGTTTCCCGGCATGCTTTGGTCACTCTCGGGACTTTCTGCACTCTGTCATGTCGTGCAACCGACTGTGCCACTCCCTGACCGGACAGATTTACAGCTCTGAAGCAGTGCATGTCCCTAACTGTACCTTATATTACTTCTTATTTACTGTCTGGCTTCCTTATATTATTTTCTACTTTTTTTACCTTCAAGCATTGTCTCATATCATTGTCGCACTTACGTTTATTTACTATTTCGCATCGTCGTTGCATTTTTCAGTCCCTTTCTTTTCTCGCTACAAGAACCACTCGCAACTCATATAGTTTATATTGCAAAAGGCTATATTGACACCGACGTAAGTCCCTGTCTCATTGACCAGACTGTTTAGGGCACCCCGTGTTCGCATACATCCAGCACCGTCCTCTCGCGGGCACGAGGTTGGAACTGTTGTGTCCGTCGACCTTGGCATTATTCCAGCCGCTGATGTTTTCGGTCGCTACAATCACAAGGGTAAGAATGTTGAAAACCTTTGGAATTATAATGAAAGTCATTCACGATAATGCTAGAAATCCAATTTTTCCAACCCATGGGCCCATAACCATTATTATGAGCCACATATAATGAAAAAGGAACTAGTTCTGAAGCATTGTAAAAGAAGATAGAAACTTTTTGGGGACTTTTCTTGAAAATTTTTCTAACCCTACAATCATATGCATTATGAACTTAATGAACTAAGGTTATGAGTAAGGTATAAATCAATTGATGATAACAAATATAACCTTAATAACACTTGGTTTTTGCTTGATTGTAGATGGCCCCAAAAAGAGGTGCTTAGGGTGAACCCTCGTAAAGAGCCACTAAGTGCCCATGTGGTGGCTACAGTCAACAAGGTGAACAAGTAGAACATGCTGAGCAAGAGGCCCAATCCTTCAGTATTTACCAAGAGGTCCCTGCTACTGGGCAATTGGCCTAAGAAGAGGTAGTAGAACTACTGGCCTCTGAATAGGGACAACATCTCATGTTTCCCCCTAACTGCCTTCCTACCACCTTGGAAAAATCCACATTCACTTTGGTCATTGTGGAAATGAACTTTGGTTCATTCATGGAGTTTACTTCAGAAGTCGTGTAGATGCAACTTAAGGTGTCTCCATTGTAGCCCGTATTATCAAACAATGGTGAATGGTACCTAGCTGAAGTCTATCAATTCTAGCATAATAAAGATGAAGGCACCACTATTAACATCTATGAGGTGATCATCTCTTATTTAGTCAAGGACATTACTGTAGCTCTCAAGCTGCATAATAAAGAAACTAAGGTTGCTCACCTGTCCACTAGATCTAACCCCAAAACAAAGAAACTATGGCTAAGACAGGCATACGATAAAGAGGACAAGTCATACAATGAAATGACTCTAAAGGAGAAAACATACTTTAAGATTGGGATGTACCACCTATTTCCCATGAAAGGGCTTAATCAAATCTCCACTCATGCAACTAGCCGAAGTGTCATTTTAATGGAAAACTTTGAAGCCAACCTTCCCCAGTATTGCTTCACTAAAATCCAATGACAGTTCAAAGAAATGAAGTTAGGGAAACTAACACTTCCAATTTCCTACTTAATTAGAAAGCTATGCAAGTGTGGTAGTGATGAGTCTCAATATCAAACCCTCGATATCGGACCCTCGATATTAGGCCCTTGATATCGGATATGTGATATCATAGATGCCAAAGTAATATTGGGCATGCGATGTTGGAACCTGAATCGTTACCTATAAATAAGAGACAGGGGCACTTGGTTTTGCATTATTTTTTAGTCCCTTAGCCAAACTCTTGCAATTTTTCCTTTCCAAAGGTAGAATTATTTCTGAGTGCCTGCAGTAGGAGTCATAAAGTGAACAGATCTTTATTTCAGCATTGTATACCTGAGCATACCTTGTGTTTGAAAATAAAGACGAAATTTGTGATAAACCTTGCAACATTTAAAATAGCTTAATTATTGCATTTCATATTATTTACTATTATTTAATGCTTTCAATAGTTACTTAATGTTATTTCATAGAATTATTAATTTTCATTACCAATGAATTAGCACACTCAGCATGACCACTTCGAGAATACGTGGGAACACTTGGTAACCCAGTAACCACTAGCATTTAGTAATCCCAGTAGTGTTACACTAGTTTAGGATGTGTTCAGAGAGTGGGAATGGATGTTTGTGTTAGAACTAGTTAGAGAATAGTTAATTAGTTAAATCAAATTAGTTATTAAATTACCTCATTTCTCTCTTTTAAGCATCAAGAACATAAAGCATAAAATAATAAAAACCACATACCTCAAGTTTACTTAACCATACAATTGAGCCTTACAAGTAAGCTTGGGAAGACAATGATTGCATAACTCATCCTTTTTCTATGTAGGCACATAAGCACTTAATCCTAAAAGTTCAACCGAATCATGCATGAATGCTCGTATTCGTATGGTTAGGCATAGGGGTACCTCGTCGCTCATCATTGTCGTCATTGCCAAGGATTTTGTTGTTTGTGTGCTTATTAGAACTTAGGAAATCTTTCCATTGTTGGAATGAACCCTTAGGGTTAGTTATCCTACAATCATCAAAAAAGAGTATTGCACACTGAATAATCAATCGTGTCTCCTTCTTCTTATGAATGTGCTCCACCAACTAGGTTCAACACCATGAATAATCAGAGGTGGGTTGCACATGATGATCCACCAATGCCCCAATACTTTCGCATAGTATACGTTCATCCTAATGAGTATATACCAAAATTTATCTTTATCCTCCACTAGGATGAACAATTTTGATGGCATGATTTAGAAGGTAACATAGTGTTACCTCCTAATCGCTCAATCCCGGGCATGCATCTTCATGCTCTCACACGAATTGGTATGTAGCACTTACAATTGGAGTACATTGTGCATGAACAAGATTCGAGAGATTATCGACCCACAAAGGCACAACACCATAGGGATTTACAATAGAAGAGACATTACAAATTCGTGAAGGAAAAGTGATCTCAGGATGTCTCGTATGTCCTAAGTGAAAACAAGGGTGGTGAACCTATCTCAAGAGGTTTTCCACAAAATGATGTTCCTCTCATTGACTTCAATCAAGGAGTTGTGTATTAGAATCTTCACACGACTATTCATAAACTAGGTTCTGGTACCAATGAACAAAAAGGATCCAAAAAAGAAACATGAACACATGACAACAATGGACATTCGACTGTAACCGTGATCAAGGCCGTGACCATCGAAGAGAAAGTGACAAGAACTTTCATGGCACCAATCCTCCTTCCTCTTCACCTTCATCATCTCCTTCCCCCTCTCCTTTGAGATCTAAAAATAGTCGCAAAGGGTAAGACCATGAGGACAAGGGTAAGCAAAATAGAGATCATAGAAAAAATAGTCAAGAAAGGGGATGAGGGCAGTCTAGAGAGACACATCATGAAAGAATCAAGAGTAGGGACAGCATAGGCATCATAGACACCATAGATAACATGATCACAATGAACCCCTACTTTCCACCCAAAGTATGTTAGATATAACAGAGGCTATTAGCATTCCAACAAGGGAACAAAAAGATCGTAGGATTAAAAGACTAGACATGAATAACATCCCACAATTTGAAGATGGATACAATGCTGATTCTCAAAATCATTTACAAGCATTCCACAACTCATGTGCCTTGCAAAATATAGAAAATGAATGTCAAAGTTAAAGTTGTTTCCACAGACACTGATCAAGGAAGCAGAAAATTGGTATCAGTCCTTAGAACCGGAATCCATTCATCAATGGAGTACCATGTTGGAGCTATTCAACCATAAGTATCAAACATACTCTTGAGTGTCCAATCTACGTAAGCAAATCCAAGGATGGAAGCAAGGAGGACATAGATGCTACCATGGGTCAATATTATTCATTATTACATCGTTGTCCTAGCCATGCTTACTTGCAAAAGGAACAACTATGTTGTCTCGCAGATGGGCTTAGGTATGAAACATGAAGAACCCTTGGGACTTATGCCCAAGGAAGGCTATCTAAGCTGAGAGCCCATCAACTACAAAGATTATTGGAGCAAGTTGCCAAGGAGGAAGGAAAGTTGAGGAAAAGAGAAAGTGCAGAGAAATACAACAAAGATCCTTCCCTATGAAAGAAGGATATTAGTTTTTGTGAAGATGAGGAAGAATCACCACTTGAAGATATGGTGAATAGAAAGACTTTGCCCATTCAAAAATTTGCATCAGAAGTATTGACAAAGGTTGATTAAATGTGGAACTCCCTAGATGATAAATTTCAAACCATTCTAAAAATAGTAGAGGAGTCTAGAAAACCAAGTGGTGACTGAGAGAGGAGGAAAAAGAAAGAAGCTAAGTATACATGTAACAAAGGTAAGGGCAAGGTTGTCGTCATTGAAGAGGTTGTGGATTCAGACATGAACAATGATGAAGGATGTGAGATTTGCCAATATGACCATCCTAAGGGATGTTGCCCAGTGTTGTTACATCTACAAGAGTCTGGGGTGTATGTACTAAACCACGATTAAATAGATAGCAAACACCCAGAAGGTTACTTTATCCTCAAGGTAACCCAAGGTAGTTCCACCAACCCTTGACATATTATGTGAGTGGAGCTTCATCATAACCGAATGAATAGTATCAATAGTGGCAACACCCACAATCATGGGGAATGCCACCACCATGTCAATAGTATCCTTACCATCAACCCGACCCATACGGGTATTACATTTAGCAACCGATCTCTCCACATGACTCTACTAGTCACATTACTCTTCAACCTCACTACTAGGCCCCCAAGTACTATAGAACTTCTTCTCCTTAGGGTGATGTTCCACATATGTACTATCCTTCTCATCTATCTGCATCTCTTCCACCCTCAGCTCCATTACCACCTACTCCAACTATGCAGGGTGAGCTTCTTGCCCAGCCGCAACAACGTAACGCTACAAGAGCTATCAATCCTCAACCTACTATTGGTTTGGACAACCAATCAAAGAAGAGACCTTTCTTTAGAACCAATAGCCCAACCAAGTCCTTACAACCACAAGTGGCTAATTGTCCAAATGCCTCACCATTGTTTGAATCTTTGGAGCTTCCTTCGAACCAAAAATTGCACCGAACACACACTATTATGTTAACCCACACCATCACTAATTGGATTAAAGCAGGCCATCTTCCTAGGAAATTCTCTGATCCTAGAAGTCCTCTCATATATTTGCAAATCACTGGAAATGAGCCTTGCAAAGCTCTTTTGGATTCAGATTCTAGTGTTAAATTAATCTCTCAAGAAATGTACAAAGCCTGGAACTTGCCTCTACTAAAAAAGAGTAACATTCATCTAGAGTTGGCCAACCAGTCCATCACTATCCCATTGGAACTAGTGGAGGACATTGTCACCACTGTTTATGGATGGTCATATCCAGCTAATTTCCTAATGATCCAAGTCAACAACTGTAAGGGGGACTTCCCAATTATAATGGGAAGAGCATGGCTAATTACAATTGATGCATGCCTAGGAATACATAATGTTTCCCTAAAGATATAAAAAGAAAATAAGTTTGGAAAGATCGAGAAAAAGAAAGTTCCATGCATCGCATATAGTGACACAGGGTGCAACTACGTGTAGAAGTCTTGGTTTGTACAACATTTAACATTGCTTACATGCAACTAGTGTGCACAAGTAACTGACATACAAAGCTACCTATATGTAGTAGCCACAAGATAGGAAGGTACCCAATGGCTGATAGCTAACCAAGAGAGCAATTCAACTATATACATGGAACCAATTGAAAGCTTCACTTATGCTTATATTGATAGAATAGATGCATTAGAGCAAGTCCATCATCAATTTCCAAGTACTGACACTAAAAATATCAACTGGGGGAAGTTGGAAATCCTTGATGAGTTTAAGTGAGAGCCCCTCAAGTTAAAAATGTTTCCCACTGGTATGGAGTATACATTTCTCAAGAATGGAAAACTGGTAATCATTAACGCTAAGCTTGCTCTTCAACAAAAAGAAAGACTGCTGAAGATGGTAAACAAATTGTCAACAACCTTTGCTTGGTCATATCTTGAGTTAACTGGAATAGATCCTAGGATATGCCAACATAGAATTTACACTAACCCCTCTATGAAGCCTTGATGACAACCGCAAAGACGATTGAACCCAAAGCTTAATCAAGTAGTTAAAAAAGAAATTGAATAACTTCTAAAGGTTGGGTTCATCTACCCCATTGCTGATAGTGAATGGGTTAGTTCATTAGTCATTGTGCCTATAAAAGATGGTAAATGGAGGGTGTGTATAGACTTTAGGCTATTAAACATGGCAACATTTAAAGACCCTTTCCCATTACCATTCGTTGACCAAGTTTTAGATACCATTGTAGGGCATTGTTATTATAGTTTTTTGGATGGTTACAGTGGATACAATCCAATTAAAATAGCATCAGAAGACCAAGCCAAGACTACATTCACAAGTCCTTGGGGGACATTTGCATATAGGCAGATGCCATTTGGCTTGTGCAATGCTCCAACAACATTTTAGTGTCTAGTTCTTAGTATATTTTAGCAACAAATAGGGAATGGTGTGGAGGTTTTTATGGATGATTTCTCTAGCTATGTAGTAGACTTTGAACAAGCATTGGACTGATTAGAGCAAGTACTAAAATGATGTGTTGAAACCAACCTAAGGCTCAATTTGCAGAAAAACAACTTAATGGTCCAAGAGGGCATTGTATTAGGGCATAAAATTTCACAAACAAGGATGGAGGTAGATCCTAAGAAAATTAAATTCATCCAAGGAATCCCTCGTCAACCTGAAACCATAAAAGACATATGATCATTCCTTGGACATACGGCCTATTATAGATACTTCATTGAGAATTTTTCAAAGATCGCAAAATCGTTGGTTGAACTAATGAAGAAGGATGTACCCTTTGAATGGACCAAGGAATGTAAGCTAGCTTTCCAAACATTAAAGCATAAGCTCATAGAAATACCCATTCTACAAGCTCCCGACTCATCTAAACCATTCCATATAATGACTGATGCATCCAATTTTTCTTTAGGAGTGATGAGTGGCGAGGTACCCCTACACTCAACCATACGAAACGAGCGTCGCACGCGCGATCCGGTCGAACTCCGCAGATGGACTAGTTGTGGTATCTAGATAGTTAGCCTTAGGTCGCAGTTCGCTGTCTTCCCATCTAGACTAGTTTTGCATATGTCACGTATGGTTTAGTCTAGATGAGGTGTATGATGTGTTCTAAATCTAACGCTACTCCTGATGGCAGTGGAAAATAATATTAACTAATTCTAAGCTAAGAGGAAAAGGTAAGAAAATCTAATCTAGCCTAAGTGCGACGAGCAACCGATTCCTTGATCAACCGTACACATCTTGGACTTCGTGCACGACTGCCACTGGGACTACCAAGCATAGGCCTAGGTACGCCACTGGGATTACCAAGCGCAGACCCCAAATACGCCACTGGGTTACCAAGCGTAGATCCCCCTAGCTACACCACTGGGCTACCAAGCAGTCACACTTAAATGCTCGTAATCAAGTCGTACTCGTTCCGCTTCTAGGAGTTTAAGGGTTGAGAGACTAATCGCGATAAGTAACCGATTCCTTAACTAGCCGTACACACCCGTAGATGCTCGTAGTCAAGTCGTACTTACACCGCGCTATGAAAGCAATAAATAACATGAAATAAATAACAATAAATAAACTAAGTGAATGCTGCAATGATGAAGTAATCTCGATCTTTATTGCCGGTCATGTGCGTGTCCAAGTACGGCACACTCGAATAAAGACACCGTACAATCACATTCACCACACTGCGGGCAGACACGGGAAAAATTCTAACTCTGGAGGGATCAAACTGCCAGAGCTTCGCTACACTAAAATTGGGATGGAAATGAGGGAGAGCCGCCTCTTATTTATAGGAATTGCGGCTAGCTGCAATATCGCGTACGCGATATCGCGGCCCATGATACAACGTGGGTGCCTTAACGTGGGTGCCTTATCATGGGTGCCTTATCGTGGGTGCCTTAAGGCGACCACCAGCACTATGAGCAATTCAAGTCTCATCAAGGAGTCATACTTACATAGTTAGATGACCAAAAACGTCCCTATTACATTCACTGTGCAAGTCGAAGTATTGCTGGTGCACAACTCAACTATACCACAACAGAAAAAGAGCTAATGGTTGTGGTATTTGCACTAGAAAAATTTAGGCGCTATGTATTAGGCTATAAGGTATTTATACACATGGATCATAGTGTGACCCAGTTCCTTATGAATAAACCAACAGTGAACCCTTGTGTCATATGATGGCTGGTGATCTTGCAAGATTTTGATATCAATAGATCGTAAAGGCACTGAGAATGTTGTTGCTAATCATTTATCTTGGTTGCGATGGGACAACAAAGAGGATGAATACCTAATTTCTAATCACTTCCCTGATGAACTCCTCTTTGCAAGTGTAATAAACAACCAATCCCCCACAAATATAAATTAGTATAGTAGAATTCTTACCTATCTTCTCACACAAGAAACACCACAAGGGCTAGACATTAAAAAGAAACAATAGTTTCTCCACCAAGTCAAACATTTAATGAAAATCAACAGACACCTTTACAAGGTATGTTTTGATGGCTTGGTTTGATGGTGTGTTCCTAATGTAGATCAATTGCAAGTTCTCCAAGATGCTCATGAGGGCCCTTGTGGGCGTCATTACACTAGGAGATAAACAACCATTAAAATCTTACTTGCAGGAAATTATTGGCCTACATTATTTTGGGACATCCATCATTTTTTCTAATATTGTGAGCGCTGCCAATGCAATGGGGGAATGACTATTAGAATGGAGGGTCCACAATAATGGATTCAACCCTTAAAACCCTTTGACATATGGGGTATTTATTTTATGGGGTCTATTACACCAATGTCCAATGGAAAAGCATACATTGTTGTTGTTATTGACTATTTTATAAAGTGGAAAAAAGTAGCCACTATTACCAACTGTACATCATCTACCACTACAAGATTTGTTCAACAAAAAATCCTAAATAGGTTTGGCGTGCCTCATGCATTTATTTCTAATAATGGTACACATTTTATAAGTGAAACTTTTCAGAAGTTGATGCAATGCTTAGGATTCGAGCATAAACTGACTACACCTTATCATCCTTAAGCGAATGGTCAAGCCGAAGTCACCAATAGGGAAATCACAAAAATCTTGACATGAACCATTAGCAAATATAGGCAAGATTGGAGCACCAAACTGAATGATGCCCTTTGGGCATACCGCTCCACATGGGAACTCCCTATAGGCTACTCTCCCTATGAGTTAGTGTACAGTAAACCTCCAACACTTCCTATCCAAGTGGAGCTCCATACGCTATCTACAGCATGTGACCTTAACCTTGACCTCAGTTTAGCACAGAAAGAATGGTTAATGAATCTTCACTTGCTAGATGAAAATTGATTAGCCACCCTGTCATCCAATGAACTACACAAGGTCTTCAACAAACAACGTCATGACCTGAAAATTAGAAAAGTCACATACCAACCAAGAGATAGGGTTCTTTATTAGAATCCCGCACATGTGCCACAATGAACTAAATTTCAAACACTATGGAAAGGACCTTATATCATTCATAAAAATTTTCCTTCAAGGGCCATGATGGTCTATAAACCTGGAAGCCCAGATAAGAAATTATTAGTCAACATCCAGCAAACCAAACCTTTCCACGAGCCCAAAATAGCTAGTACTAGCACTACCTCTATTGATGGACAACCCTACTCATTATTTCGAATGTCCTCCTTTCAACTTAGTCATGGGAGAGATGGCCACCAATACTAGTTATTCTAAGCCCTCAATTTCTTTTATCTTTTTGTTTTACACATTTTTTCATATTTACTTGTTTTTGTTTTACACCATCATTAACATTTTTACTATTTCTTTCTTTCTTACATTTTTTTTTATTTATTCTCACTCGTCACATAATAAGTGCTTATGATGGTGGATTGTACTATAATAGTGTTAATTGCTAATGTTTTGTTTTTACCTTTGACTTTCAATGTTGCTACTAAGATATGGTTTCTTTTAATAAAAAAGGCATTGAGTCCATGTCATCCATTCAACTCTATGGTCCTCCTTTATGTTGGAATTGTATTGTCCCTTTTTCTAAACAAACCTATTAATGAATTAGTGGCTTGGTATTCTTCAAACCAAGGAAAGATTCAAATGGATTGAATAGGGTGTGACTTCAAGGGGATTCAACGCATTTGTGCTGGCTATTCTCTTAGGTACTTGGATGTTTTTCATAGGTTTTCCACCATTCCACTATTGACCAATATCAGGAAGTTGACTAAATCAAATAAGTCTTTGCATGGTGTGATTCTCACTCAAAAAAAAAAACAAACTGGTTGGAATTCAAAGCATACCCCTTAGACATAATAACGAAACATGGGCTACAAGCACTAGTTATGGAACTAGAAAGACATGCTACCCATGCCTGAAGGTCCCCTCTAACTAAGGCCCTTTCTCACTTCCTACTTCTCTATTCTTCCCTTTTTGGAATGGTGGTTGCTCTGTGAATGCATTTTTGTTGCTTCAGGAGGATGGGTTGGTCAAGGGTGTTGATGTGAGGTCACTAGATGTGGACAGTTTTAATCTAGATTTGGATTGAATTTTATTAAGTCACTTTAATCACATACTACACAAGGGAATTTACACAACCTTCATTTTTGGATTCCATTCCATTCTCTCTTCTCTTTCCATATTACTTTCCATATTCCACCTCACTGTTGGTTTTATGATTAGTCTATATCTTGGTCGATGCATTGTTATTTTTAGGTAAATCCTTATGGGTGAATTCTTAACTATTATGTCCATCTGTCATTCCTAGAGCCTATAGACTCTTTAGTTTGTGGGTTTGTTAGGGCATAAAGAATATGAGCCTACTTTGGGAAGGACCCACTAGCATTCCTTTTTGGTGCAATTGTTAAGTTCTTTCCCTTAAACATTTCTTGCAATCAACTATTCCTCATTTCACCCCATATATGACATTCGTTTTTCTCTACCCTTCTATGCATTTTTATTGGCTTCACTGTTGTTATTTCTCTAATCTTCCTTGTTCTTTCATCTTCCATCCTATTACTACTGGAGGTTCACTCTTAGTCATGGGGGCTTGTCGCATATTTTTCCATTCCATTACTTATCTCACCCCGACACCTTGGGTAGTTATCAGTTACAAACCTCTAACCCAATATCTTCCATACTCACAACCTAGCCAATGTGCTTCATATCAAGGCAAGGTATCAATTATATTATATCTTATCCTTGCTAATTCATAATTATGTTGTGTGTGCAAATGGTAATCACATGGACAATGGACTGAAATAGGAGGGAGCACTCAGGATGGACTAAAGCAAGAGCATTTACGCAAGGAACAAGCTTGGTCATGTGGCCATGGATGAACAACGGTGTGCACATTTTTGACATCGGCAATAATGCACCTCATTTTCTTTTCTCTCTCTCTCTCTCTCTTCAAGTTGTCAAATAAGGGTCCAGATGTCATCTATGTACTATGTTCACCACAATGGTTATGAATACCAATGTTGTAATATGTTTGTCGATCCATTCACTGAGCACTTTGAGTCTATCATTCCATATCACCTCAGTCATCATTCAGTCAATAATCCCATAACTTCCCAATATTTTGTAAGAAACTCAAGGATGAGTTTTCATTCAGTCATGGGGGTATGATGAGTCCTGATATCGAGCCCTTGATATCAGATACGCGATATCGTAGATGCCGAAGTGATATCAAGCATGCGATGTTGGAACCTATCTCATTGCCTCTAAATAAGAGACAGGGGCACTTGGTTTTGCATTAGTTTTTAGTCCCTTAGCCAAACTCTTGCAATTTTTCCTTTCCAGAGTTAGAATTATTTCTGAGTGCCTGCAATAGGAGTCATAAAGTGAATAGCTCTTTATTTGAGCATTGCGTACCTGAGCACACCTTGTGTTCGGAAATAAAGATAAACTTTCTGATAAACCTTGCAACATTCAAAATAGCTTAATTATTGCATTTCATGTTATTTACTATTATTTAATGCTTTCAATAGTTACTTAATGTTATTTCATAGAATTATTAATTATCAATTACCAATGAATTAGCACACTCAGCATGACCACTTCGAGCATATGTGGGAACACTTGGTAACCCAGTAACAACTAGCGTTTGGTAATCCCAGTAGTGTTACACTCGTTCAGGATGTGTCTGGAGAGTGGGCACAGATGCTAGTGTTAGAACTAGTTAGAGAATAGTTAATTAGTTAAATCAAATTAGTTATTAAATTACCTCATTTCTCTCTTTTATTTTTCAATTCATAAAACATAAAATAATAAAAACCACATGCCTCAGGTTTGCTTAACCATACAATTAAGCCTTATAAGTAAGCTTGGGAAGACAATGATTACATAACTCATCCTTGTTCTATGTAGGTGCATAAGCACTTAATCCTCAAAGTTCGACCGAATCGCGCGTGAACACTTATATTCATATGGTTGTGTGTAGGGGTACCTATCCTCTTATGAACTAGGATATTGAGATATATTAATGGTATCCCTAGGAAGGCTTAGTATGCCTCCTTCACTAAACTCTTACAAATTGCAGCACTAAGAAAGGATCTTGGCAAAGAACAAGAAGTAGAGAAGGGGGCCAAGCCACGAATAGAAATGCAACACAAGCCTAAATAGCATCCATAGGCACAAGCTCTACCATCGCCACCATTGTAGGATTATATACCTTTGATGAGCCATCTGTAAAGGATCACTGAAATAGTCAACTTGGGAAGCAAGAACGAGAAAATTCTCTTTCGAGTCATGGATGACATCGTACGATCCACTGTATCAGCTAATCCAACACTAGGAGAGATCTCAATATAGTCAGGAGGAGAGGGATCCCAATGGTCATGCCAGATATCTGGGAATGTCGCATCCTTCCAATGGTCATGCCAGATCTCTAGGAATGTTGCATCCTTCCAAGTCACATTGGAAACTAGGGAAGGTGCCACAGTCATGATACTACAATACAAGGATGTGGAGGGCATGGCAAAGGTGATTACCAATTACATCAAAGAGTCATTAAATGTTCCTATCGTGACCTCGCCAAATCTAACAAGAACCAAAGATGCACAAATGTTGGTTGGGACCTCAATGACTCCTATGCTGCATGAGGATGTGCTTGATCGATTGCTGTAGATGGGTCAAGTGATGACCACTCTGTTTGACATCCCTAGTGATGTCACTATAGCTTAATCAGACCTCATCACCACCAAAGGAAAGTTGGTCATGGCAAAGGTCAAGGTAGAACATGCAGAAGCTGAAATATAGAAATTACAAAAAGAGTTGGCTACCCTACGAGCTAAATGATGTGATACTACCTATTTTGCTGCACCAGATCGACTAGAGCAGTTCAGGATAGAGGAGCTCACCAAGCTAACAAAGGAGAGAGTAACTATGGAGCAAGAGAAGGAGACAGTGGTTTGGAATGCCTCTGCTATAAACACACAATCTCATTCATATAAAAAGGCATTAATAGCTATCCAAGAGAAGAATAAGAAACTTACTATAGAAAACTCCAAGTTGACCATTATAGAGAAACAAAAGAACAACCTACAAGAAAGCTTCCACTAGTTGCGAGAAAAACTGGTGAGGGTCAACCAAGATATTAACAAATTGGCCAAAGAAAATAGAACCCTCTCCATTGAAATTAGCACATGGCAAAATGAGGTCAAGAAGCATGAAAATTTGAAAGAGCACTTCCATGACCAGGTTGACATGTATAAATAGATGAATGAAAAGGAAATCAAGATGGCCAAAGCTCACATCATCTCCCTATCAATGCAGAATCTTAAGTGGCAGTCCATCTTAGATAGCTATGCCCTAGTCCAACAAGTAGAAGTCAAAAACAAGGACCTACAAATAGAGGATCTAAAGAAGTACATAGAATTGGCTAACCATAGATATGCCAACCTTGCCATGTTAACAACAAGCCATCCCTAAAGTAAGTTGGAGAAACAAGTGGTGACCACCTATGCAATGTATGAGAAAGAGTTTGCTGATCAAAAAGATGCTTTGCAAAAGTTGCAGGTGGCAAAGTTAGAGTTAGAGGTGGTCAAAGCCAGTTATCAAAGACAAAAAGATGTAGCCTCAAACCTATCTTGGAGATTAACAAATTATCATGAGCTCAAAGATAAAGCTAGGGCTTTCAAGGAAAAATGATGACAATTCGTGACATGGTATGTAAAGGTGAATTAAATTTTTTCACAACTACCATATCCTTGGGATGTACCAGCACCAACACACATTGGCATAGCAGCCTGGACAGTGCATGACCCAAGGATAGAGGAAGAAAAGTTGCATACCTTGCTCAATCATTACAAATTTTAGTAGCCTAGCAACAACAGGAAGTAGCCGATGGAAGAGCCACCACCTTTAGGCACCACATGAGCTTACTAGTTTTGTTTTTTTTTATTTGTAATAATGTGTCCCATTTTTGTACTACACCACTGTGGCATGCAAAGAATTGATTTTTTTTTTCATTGTTTAAGTTAGTCAGTAATTCCATACCTACCTAATATTTTGTAAAGAACTTGTTCCTAATTTTGTTTAACTTGAGGATGAGTTTTCATTTAGTCATGGGGGTATGATGAGTCATCATTGTAAGGCCCTAACATTAGAGCCAATAAGCAATGTTAGATACCCAATGTCACCTCATCTAGGTTTTCCTATAAATATGACACTTTGATGCTTGGATGGGTAGTATTAGTAGTAGCAGATAGTTTTAGTTTTCAGTTTCTTCTCTTAGAGTTTATTGTTGTGATGTTTGTAATTGTACAGCACCTTTGTTCAAGTGTGACATACTTGGATATGTTACATAACTGGCAATAAAGATCAAGATTACTCCCATAATTGTAGCATCCACTTAGTTTATTGTTGCTTTTAATTATTAATTATTTACTACTTTCTTTAGTTAAATATTCCATTTATTGCTATTTACTATTCCTTTTATCAAGAAGAATGCATATGCCTTAATCATGAACATTTATGTGTAGATACTTGGTAATCCAGAAGTGTATCATTGGGCACAACTAGTGACATACACTTTGCATTCCCAGAAGTAGTCTCATGAAGTCCAAAGCATGTACAAACTTTTAAGAGCAGATGCTCATCGCCCATAGGCTAGTTTAGATCTTGCTTTCTATCATGCATTAGTTTAATTAATTTATCTCTTTACTATTCTTAGGAGTAACATAGAATTAGGAATAACATCATATGCCTTACTTTGGACTAAACCATACGTGACACAACTACCACTAGTCCAAGTGGGAAGACAACAAACTGTGATCAAAGCATAGTGATCTAGATGCCACAACTAGTCCCATCCATGAAATTTGACTGGACCATTTGTGAACACTTGTGATTCGTATGGTTGAATGTAGGGGTACCTCGCTGCTCATCAAGCTTCATATTATTTTTTTCTATCCTAGTTGCAACATAATTTTTCTTTTCTACAACATCTTTTTTTCTTTAGTAAATGACAAGCATTAAACAAATTCTCTTTACAATGATAAAATTTGCAAAAATTAAAAATATTATAATCTATAGTTGGCTAAATATAAGTTTCTTTACCTTCTTACAATACTAATTCCTTTTTATGGTTAATAATATTGATTTGAACAAAAAAATGCCTACAAAAATGAAGTGGTATGGAAATAAATTCCATATGCTTAATAAAACTAAGAAGACTCATATTTTCATACTCATCTTTCTAATAAATTAATGAAAAATTAAATAGCTTTAATAAATATGAAACATTATCATATTTTTTAAATTGGACATCAAAATTTGAAGTCTACTTACAAGTGATTAATATTGCATATTTATGTATAAAAGACCTTATATCTAGGGCATGTTACACCATTGAAGCATTATCTAGCTTAACAGGTGGAAAGAAATGAAATAATACCTAGCATGAATGACTTAAATGTTATGTTTTTGCATCATATCATTTAACTACGAAGAGAAACTTTGATTACAAAGTAGATAACTCAAAATTTAAAAGAACCAATATTATGATATAAGATCAACTACCAATTACTCATATACATCATTAAGTACAACAAAATCAAGTGCCTTAGTTGCATCAACATAATTCATAGTAGGTTTCACAAATATTTTCTCACCATAATGTAAATAGGAATTCTTAGAATTAACAAAAAATTTCGCATCGATAGAATAAGCATAAATTTTAGCTTCCATTAAAGAAGTTGGAGGCCATTTATAATTCATCATAATAAAATTCTAGAAAGATCAAATTCAATGGGAAAAAATCAATGTGGTAACAAAAATTCATTGGAAAAGAATTAAATCTATTGGAAAAACATTAAATTTTCTATACAAACATCAAATATGATCGAAAACAATTAAATTGGATGGAAAAACATAAAATCCAATGGCTTCCCTTAATTTTATTGATTTATTTGGAGTGTGTAGATAGGTACCATGATGTATTAGTCATTGTTCTTACATATCAATGAGGTGTTAGCCTAGTGGTATAAGGCTTCACCTAGTAACTCCAAGTCATAGGTTTGATTCTACTAGGTAGCACTAAGTTATCAACTTCTTTAAATATTGCGGTACATCTATGTTTTGCTTCTCTCAAGTTCCAACATGACCCATTATTCTTAAAGTATCAATGTTAGATAATGTTTGATGACATGATTTCTATATTATGTATCATGCATGTTATATAACATATGTTAGATACCCTAGGAGATGAATTTGATTTAGCATTGATTTATTTACTGTTGTGAATATTGGTACATTATTTAAAGAGGTACAAACAATGAAATATTAGCCTAGTGATAAGACTCTTAATTTGAAAGCTCCAAATTATGGATTCAATTCTAGTCAGCAATGTTGAGTTATAAAGTTCTAATTAGACTATATATCTGGGGGTGTACCTATATTACAATTATTTTGGGATTCCAACACTCATCCATTTACATAGGGGTAGTAAGAATGAAAAATAATTTGACTATAGTTATTTTTTAAGTTATGTAATTTATATGATACATTAGAATAATTATAAAGAAATATAGTAATGCCTCAAGTATGGCTAGAACTAGAAACTGCTTACTTAACAAAATAATAAACTAACTAATTGAGTCATCTATCCCTAGCTATATTTCATAATTATTAAGTATAATGCTGGCTATATTTCTTAGGATGCACTTATAATCAATTGTTTTAGGTTCTAACATCTCCCCATTCTTCTCTTCCAATAACCATTGGTCAATATCTAGGACCTTGGTGAAATTTCAAAGTGGTTAGACTTAGTTTTATTAGATAGTGTTAGACCCTAAAAATAATATTGAAATAAAATGAAGCTTTATTATGCTCAAAGACCCATAGGATCTATTGAAAATATATTACATTTTTATGAAAAATAAAGATAGACTCTACAAATTGACCAAGCACTAATAGGAATATCAAAAATAAATTATACAAGTTTTTCACTATAACATTATAATGTTGTCTCAAACGGGTAGTCATAGCATAAAAAAGAAATATATGTAACTCATCTTCAAGGGCTTCTTATCTATACAACCTACAAATGTGCTCTTCTTGGGGAAGTTGAATTCATTTTTCATTTTCAATTCTAAGATGATGAGAACTTAAGTGAAGCTTGTTGATAGTATTCCAATACTTGATTGGAATAGCAATTGAGAGATAGTGAGCTTCTACATCTAGTTTATTAGATCTAATGTGATGTTAATAAAATTATCTATTGTCTTCCATATTAGATCACATATCTCTTAATAATAAGAAAAAATTCAATGTAAATCATATTCTTAACATCGAATAGAAAACATGAGAAATGACATGGAATAAAAAATATATCTAATTTTAGGGATATCTACTTAAGTGTACAAATTTACAAATAATGTTATGAAAAATCAAGAGAGGAAAATTAATTTTTAGTATAATAGATGATCCTAGTTCTAAAAACCTTTACATTACTTTCAACATCTATGCTTAAACTTAAACTAGCAAAAACATTTGAAGGTAGTAATAGAAATTTTTAGCGCAATATCAACTTTTGTAGGAAAGGAAGATGTAATAAAAAATGATGGCACAAATTCTTCATCATATTATTCCTCATGATTAATCTTATATCAATAATATTTATCATTAGATATAGCACATTTTTAAATATAATTTTTAATTTTTCAATTAACATCATTGTTATCAAATAAGGAAAAAAAATTTCTCTTATGAGCTATCTATCTAGATTCATCAATACTATTTATAATACTAGAAAAAATATTAATAGAATATTGTCTTCTCTATTTTTTTTATTATCATTAGCATTAACTTATTTTTTATAATCTACAAGTTCAAATTATTTTTTATCTTTTTTTTTTCTTTTTTGAGGAAATAGTTGGGATTGTATTACTCAAAAATTATAGTACAAGAAATTACAAACTACGGGTCATCAACAATGGCCCTTGTGGGGTGGAGTAACACCCCAAAATCAACATGCCAAACTCTACATTAGTCCAGCCGAAGCCACTTTAAACCAAAAAAAAGTTGGGGGGTGCTCCTCCTCGTCGGGGGGGAGGGGGGGGGAGGGGGGGGCGTGGGCACACTCCCCCAACCATAGGGGAGCAACACCACCACGGGGGGTGATGAGTGGCAAGGTACCCCTACACTCAACCATATGAATACGAGCATTACACACATGATCCGATCAAACTCCAAGGACTAAGTGCTTACGCACCTTATGGAACACTTAAGGTTAATCAATCGTTGTCTTCCCAGACTTACTTGTATTGTCACGGTTGTATGGTTAAGTAAGTCTAAGGTATGTGATTTTTATGTCTTTTATTGTTTTATCGCCTATGCTAAGAGAAGAAAGGGTGAAGAGACTAAGTAACTAACTTTCACTAACTAAGCTTTAATCATCCTAGCATCAGTTTCCGTTCCCACTTGTCGTACACACCCTGAACCAATGCAATGCTACTGGGATTACCAAATGATATTCATTACTGGGTTACCAAGCATAGCACACATGCTCGAAGTGGTTGTACTGAATGCACTTAACTAGGAGAGTTGAGGTTTGAGAGAGATTAATTATCTAATAAAGCATTTAAGAAATTAACATTAATTAAATCCTAATTAGCTTAGTCCATGCACTGCAAGGTTTATTAGAAATTTCATCTTTATTTCCATACACAAATATGTGCTCAGGTACAATTTGCTCGATAAAGATCCATTCACTTTGAGACTCCTACTATGGGCACATGGAAATTATTCTATCTCTGGAATGGTAAAATTGCCAAAGTTTAACTAAGGGTCTATATCTAGATGGAGAAACAAGGGAAAGCTGCCTCTTATTTATAGAACTGACACTGGGCTATGATATCACATACGTGATATCATGTCCCATCATACCCCCATGACTAAATGAAAACTCATCCTCGAGTTCCTTACAAAATATTGGGAAGGTATGGGATTATTGACTTGAATGACACTAATGGCGAATGGGGTGACATGTGAACAGATCATCATTACAATAGATGGAAAAATTTAGTATTCATGACAATAAGAGTGAACACTATACATATTTGACATCTAGCCTTATTTGGCAACTAAGAGAGAAAAGAGAAGAGAGAGAGAAAAGAAGAAGTCTGATGCTGCCAATGCCAAGATTGAGCCTTTCATTGTTCATCCATAAGCACACCATCAATCTTGTTCCTTGCGTAACTACTTCAGCACCAGTCCATTCCAAGTGTTTCCTCCAGATCTAATCCATTGTTGTATGATTGCCATTTTCACATACAATACAGTCCAATATTAGCAAAGGATAAATGAATCATAATGCAATTGATACCTTGCTTCAGTGTAAGGTTCATTGGCTAGGTTGTGATATGGCTAATACAAATTTGGAGATATAATACTGGTGACTACCCGAGGTGTAGGGGTTTAGAGAAAATCAAAAAAAATGGACTAGGACCCCCATGACTGAGAGTGAACCTCTAGTAGCAATAGAATGGAAAAAGGTAGGGAATAAGAAAGATGAAGAAAAAGAAACAACGGAAACGCCGATAAAATGGATTCCACAGATGGAGATGAACAAAATAATTGGTGATTGCGAAAATGTTGAAAGGAAAGAAATTAACGGATGCACCAAATAGGAATGCCAGTGGGTCCTCCCCAAAGCAGGCTCATGCCTTTAATGCCCTGACAATCCCACATTCAAAGAGTCTGTAGGCTCTAGGAATGTCATTTGGAGACCAGAGTTAAAGTATTAACCACAAGAGTTTACCAAAAAGAAAACAATGCATCCACCAAAATATGGACTACTGATACAACCGGTAATGAGGTGATAAATGGGGAAAGAAGGATGGAAAGAAGAGAATGGAATGGAATCTCAAGAACAAGGTGGTGTACAACCCCTTGTGTGTTAATGGTTAATGTGCCTTAGTAGATCCCATTCCAAATCTAGCCTTAACCAAACCACATTCAGTAACTTAGCATTAATACATTCGGCTCATCCATCCACTTGAAGTAACAAGAATTCCTTCACCAAAGAGCCACCACCATTCCAATGAAACGAAGGAGGAGAGAGTAGGAAACAAGAAGGGTCTTAGTTAGAGGGAACATGTTCATTTTAGTTCCATAACCAATGTTTTTAGCCCAAGTGATTATTTCATCTAAGGGGTGTGCTTTGAATTCTAACTCTCTTCTCTTCTTTTTTTGTGTTTTTGCGTGAGAACCACACCATGCAAATACTTTTTATTTTTATTTTCTCAGCTTCCCGATTATGCGGCCACGTCGAAATGGTAAGAAAAATCAAGAAGAAAACATCCAAGCACCCAACAGAATGGCCAGCACAAGTGCATCAAATCCCCCATGATTGAGTTGGAAGGGAGGGATCTGAAATAAGGAGCAAGTTCGTCCTCTCTTAGAGGTATTATGTGCACCAGTTATTCTAAGTTCATAGAAGGGTTTGGTTTGTTGCACATTGACAAATAATCTCTTATCAAGGCTTTCAAGTTTGTAGATGGTCATGGCTCTTGAGGGAAAGGTTGTGTGAATGATGTAAGGTCCTTCCCACAATGTTTGAAATTTTGTGTGTTGGGGCACATGTGTGGGGTTCCAGTACAAGACCCTATCTCCTGGTTGATACTTAACCTTTCAGATTTTTAAGTCATGACGTTGTTTGTTATGTGCCTTGTGCAACTCATTTGATGATAGGGCAACCAATCAATTTTCATCCAGCACATTTAAAGTTGCCAATCTTTTTTTTTGGTGCTAGATCAAGGTCAAGGTGGAGGTCACATGTCATGGACAGTGTACAAAGCTTGGTTTGAACTGGAAGCTCTGGGAGTTTTCTGTACACTAACTCATAGGGAGAGTAGCTTGTAAGGAGTTTCCAAGTGGAGTGGTATGCCTAGAGAGCATCATTCAATTTAGTGCTCCAATCTCGCCTATATTTGCTAATTGTCCTTGTTAATATTCTAGTAATCTTTCGATTAGTGACCTCGACTTGGCCATTAGCTTGGGGGTGATAAGGTGTAGTTAATTTATGTTCAACCCCTAAGCGTTACATCAATTTTCAAAAGGTTGCACCTATGAAATGCGTTCCATTATCTAAGATAAGTGCACGCGGCATGCCAAACCTATTTACAACTTGTTGTTGTACAAATCATGTAGCTATAGATGATGTGCAGTTTGTTACAGTAGCTACTTCAGCCCATTTTGTTAGATAGTCAACAGGAACAATGATATAAGCTTTTCCATTGGACATTGGTGTAATGGGCCCCATAAAGTCTATTCCCCAAATGTCGAAGGGTTCCAAAGGTTGAATCCATTGTTTCAGACCCTCCATTCTAGCAGTCATTCCTCCATCACATTGACAGTGCTCACAAGATTGGATAAAATGATGGGCGTCCTGAAATAGTGTTGGCCACTAATACCCTACAAGCAGGATCTTAATAGTTGTTCGTCTCCCTACATAGTGACCCCCACAAGGGCCCTCATGAGCATCCTAGAGAACTCTTAGTTGGTCCATATCAAGCACACACCATCGAACCAAACCATCAGGACAAACTTTGCAAAATTGTCCTTTGATTTCCATGAATTATTTGGTTCTGTGAAGAAACTGTTGTTTCTTCCTAAAGTCCAACCCCCATGATGTTTGTTGGGAAAGGAGATAGGTGAGAATTCTACTATACCAATTCGTTCCTACGGGTTGGTTATTCACTACACCTGCAAAGAGGGCCTCATCGGGAAGATGATCAAATATGGCGTATTCATCCTCTTTGCTATCCCAATGTAACTGAGATAAATGATCTACAACTACGATCTTGGTGCTCTTTCGATCTATCATCATTAGATAGAACTCCTGTAGGATTACAAGCCAATGTATGATACGAGGGCTAACCGTCGGCTTATTCATGAGAAACCTAATTGCACTATGATCCATATAAATGTACACTTTGTAGCCTAACACATAGTGCCTAAACTTGTCCAGTGCAAACACTACAGTCATTAATTCTTTTTCTACAGTTGTATAGTTCAGTTGTGCATTGGCGATACTCTTACTTGCATAGTGGATGTAATAAGGGCATTTTTGTTCATCTAACTATGTCAGTACAGCTTCTAGGGCATAATTGGATGCGTCATTCATTATATGGAATAGTCTAGATCAATCAGGGGCTTGTAGAATGGGAGTTTCTACAAGCCTTTGTTTCAGAGTTTGGAATGCTCGTTCACATTCCCTGGTCCATTCAAATGGTGCATCCTTCTTCGTTAGTTCTACCAATGGTTTAGCAATCTTGGAGAAGTTCTCAATGAATCTCCAATAGTAGCCAGTGTGTCTAAGGAATGATCAAATGTCTTTCACAGTTTCTAGTTGTCGAGTGATTCCTTGGATAACCCTAACTTTATCTGGGTCTACCTCTATTCTTGAATGTGAAATTTTATGCCCAAGTACAACGCCTTCTTGGACCATCAAATGGCTGTTCTGCCAATTGAGCCTTAAGTTGGTTTCTACACATCATTTTAACACTTGCTCTAATCGGTCTAGGGCTTGATCAAAGCTTGTTCCATAAGTGGAGAAGTTGTCCATAAAGACTTCCACTCCATTCCTGATTTGCTATTGGAATATTCTTAGAACTAAATTTTCAAACATGGCAGGAGCATTGCACAAGCCAAATAGCATTTCTTTATATGCGAACGTTCCCCAAGGACTGGTGAACATTGTTTTGGCTTGATCTTCTGGTGCTATTCGTATTTGATTATATCCACTATACCCATCTAGAAAATTATAATAGCAATGCCCCGCTATAATGTATAAGACTTGGTCAACGAATGGCAACAAGAAATGATCCTTGAATGTTGCCTTGTTCAGCAACCTAAAATCTATACACACCCTCCATTTTCCTCCCTTCTTAGGAACGATTACTAGACGACTAACCCATTCACTATCAGCAATGGGATATATGAACCTAGCCTTAAGAAGTTGTTCTATCTCTTCTTTTACTATTTGTTTCAATTTCAGGTCCAATCGCCTTTGTGGTTGTTTTTGAGGTTTCATGGAGGGGCCCATGTAAATCCTATGCTAGCATATCCTAGGATCTATTCTAATTAACTCGGGATATGACCAAGCAAAGTTTTTTGACCACTTGTTTATCACTTTCAGTAGTCTTTATTTTTGGTTGGGAATAAGTTTTGCATTAATGATTACCGATTTTCCATTTTCAAGGGTCATGTACTCCAAACTAGTAGGCAATGGTTTCAGATCAAGGGGCTCTTATTTAGATCTCTCAAGAATTTCCAACTTCACCCAGTTGATGTTTTCAAGGCTAAGGTTTGGAAGTTGGCAACAGACTTGCTCAAGTGTGTCTGTGCTTCCAATGTAAGCACTAGTTATTGCCTCAGTTAATTCCATGCATGTTATCGAGTTACTCTCTTGATCAACCATCAGCCACAGGGTGTCTTCTTGCCATGTGGCTGCTGCGTATAGGCACCTTTGTATATTGATTTCTTGTGCACATTGATTGCATGTAGGAAATGCTAAACTTCGCATAACCCATGATTTCTACACGCAATGGCACCTTGTGTCACTGTATGCGATGCATGGAATTTTCTTCTTCTTGATATTTCCAAAAGGATTCTTCTTGGATATTTCCAGGGAAAGATCATGGATCCCTAGGCGTGCATCTATAGTGCTCAGCCATGCTCATCCCATTATTATTAGGAAGTCCCCCTTACCGTTGTTTACTTGTATCACTAGGAAATCAGCTAGATATGACCAACCACTCATAATGATAACAATGTCCTCCACCAAACCCAAAGGGAAAATGATGGACTAGTCAGCCAACTCTAGTTGAATATTACTCTTCCTTAGTGGAAGCAGGTTCCAGGCTTTGTACATTTTCTATGATATTAAGTTGACTTTGGAACCTGAGTCCAGCAGAGCTTTACATGGTTCATTCCCAGCAACTTGGAGGTAGATTAGAGGACTTCCAAGATCAAAGAATTTCTTGGGAAGCTGGCCCACCTTGATCCAGTCAGTGATTGTATGTGTTAACATAACCATGTGCATTGAGCTCTATTTCTGGTTTGAAGGAGGTCCCAAAACTTTATTTGGTAGGAAGGTGTTGAGATGTTCAACCACTTGTGATGGTGAGGGCTTAGTTGGGTTGTTGGTTCTGAAGAAAGGTCTTTTTGACATAATATTGTCAAAACTAACTACGGTTTGAGGATTCGAAGCCCTCGTGACATTGGGTTGTTGTGGTTGAGTGGGGAATACCCCTTGCATTGTTGGAGTAGTTGGTAGTGGAGCTATCGATGTAAGAGTCACTGGTGGATTTGGAGGATGGTATGCATGTGGTGTGTCTCTCCCAGGAAAAGGAGTCTTATAGTACTCCCAAGCTTGGTAGTGACATTGTGGGGTCACATGATCGATAGAGTCACTTGGGGCTATTGGCTGCTGCATGTAGTAGCCATATTGATCCGGTTTCCGGTAAGGGTATTGTTGCCTTGGCAGTGGCATCCCCCATGACTGTGGGTATTGCCACTGCTAGTGTTGCTCCATAGGTTGTGGTGGAGTTCCACTTGGATAATATGTTAGTGGTTGGTGGAACTGCCTTGGGTTACCTTGGGGATAAGGTAACCTTTGGGGTGCTTGCTATTTGTTAAGTCATGGGTTAAGTGAATATACCCCAAACTCTTGCAGATGTGAGATTATTGTGCAACATCCTTTAGGATGGTCATACTGGCATATCTCACATCCACCATCATTGTCCGTATCAGAATCCACAACCTCTTTATCATTTTACCCTTACCTTTGTTACGTGCATGGTCCAAATCCCTCTTCTTTTTCTTATCATGGTTACTCCTTCGCTTCTTAGACTCCTCTATGATTTTTAAAACGATTTCAAATCTACTATCTAAGGAGTCCCACATTTGATCTACCTTAGCTGACACTTTTGTTGTTAATTTTTGAAGCCGCAAGGTTTTCTTGCTCACTAACTCTTCGAGTGATGACTCATCCTCATCCTCACAGAATCTTACTCCCCTCTTTTGGAGGGAAGGATCGTGAATATACTCTTCTGCGCTTTCTCTCTTATGTAGCTCTCCTTCTTCCTTAGTTACTTGCTCTAACAATCTATGAACCTCATGGGACCTAAGTTTAGATAATCTCCCTTGGGCATATGTCCCAAGGATCCTCTTAGTTTCATGTCTTAGCCCATCTACGAGATGGCGTAGTTGATCCCATTGTGCATAACCATGGCCCAGGCAACGATGTAGCAATGCATAATATTGATCCATAGCAGCATCCAAGGATTCATGAGTTTCCTACTTCCATCCTTGGATCTGCTTTCTCAAGTTGGACACTCAGGAGTACGTTTGATATTTATCGTTAAACAATTCTAACATCGTACTTCACCTTCGAATGGATTTTGGTTCTAAGGACTGATACCATATTTTTGCTTCTTTTATGAGTGTCCTTGAGAACAACTTTAACTTTTGCCACTCATTTTCAATGTTTTGCAAGGTGCAGGAATCGTGAAATGTCTGTAAGTGGTTCTACGGATCAGCATTATATCCCCCCTCAAATCGTGGGATATTATTCATGTCTAGTCTCTTGATCCAACTATCTTTTTTATGCCTTGTAGGTATTCTAACAGCCTTTGTGATGTCTAACATGCTTTGGGTTGCAAGTATGGGTTTGTCATGGTCGTCTCTCTCATGGCGTCTATGATGTCTACGCGGTTCCCTACTTTCCCTTCTTCCATGTTGTGATTCCCTAGAATGCCCTCGTCCTCGCTCTCAATTCTCTCATCAAGGTTTCTCATTTTTCTTACCCTTATCCTCACTATGAGGTTCCCTCATTGGACACTTGGTGTTCGTGGGAATTAGAACCAGGGTTGTGTATCGTGGAGCGAAGGTTCTGATACACCACCTCCTCACTATCATTAGGAGGGGGAACATTATTTTGTGGAGAACCTACTGAAATAGGTTCACCACCCTTAATTTCTCTTATGACGGGTGAAGCATTATGAGGTCCTTTGCCCTTCAATGATCTGTGGTAACTCTCCTGCCACAAGTCCTGTTCATGTTGCACTTCTGTGGGATGGTAGTCCCTTACGTTGTAATTGAGCGCAATGTACTCAACGTATAATTATGACATGCCAATTCGTGCAAGGACACAAAGGAGCATGTTGGGGGCTGCTCTGTCTAGAGGCAATACTATGTTACCCTCCAAGTCTCTCCAACGTAGTTGTTCATCTTGATGGAAGACAAAGGTAAAGTTAGGTATATTTTCATCATGATGAATATATACCACACTGAATTATTGAGGAACTAGCAATTCTTGGTTATGTGTGTTGTGCCGCCGACTGTCTCTAGTGTTGGTCCTAGGCAGTGAAGTGCTTTTGTGTGGAGAAGAAGACATTTTAGTCTTGTTTGGTGTGTTGTTTACCATTATGTTATTTTTCTCTTGATTAACCCTAAGGGTTTCTTTTTAGCTCACAATAATGTGAATGATTTCCTATGTTCTACGTAGCACACAAACAACTAAGTTCCCAGCAATGGCGCCAATGATGAGTGGTGATGTACCCCTACACTCAACCATATGAATACGAGCGTTGCACACGTGATCCGGTCAAACTCCAAGGACTAAGTGCTTACGCGCCTTATGGAATACTTAAGGTTAATCAATCATTGTCTTCCCAGACTTACTTGTATTGTCACGGTTATATGGTTAATTAAGTCTAAGGTATGTGATTTTTATATCTTTTATCTTTTTATCGCCTATGCTAAGAGACAAAAGGGTGAAAAGACTAAGTAATTAACTTTCACTAACTAAGCTTTAATTGTCCTAGCATCAGTATCCATTCCCACTTTCCATACACACCCTAAACCAGTGCAATGTTGGGATTACCAAATGCTATTCGTTACTAGGTTACCAAGCATAGCACACATGCTTGAAGTGGTCATACTAAATGCACTTAACTAGGAGAGTTGAGGGTTGAGAGAGATTAATTATCTAATAAAGCATTTAAGCAATTAGCATTAATTAAATCCTAATTAGCTTAGTCCATGCACTACAAGGTTTATCAGAAAGTTCGTCTCTATTTCTGTACACAAATATGTGCTTAGGTACAATTTGCTCGAATAAAGATCCGTTCACTTTGAGACTCCTACTGTAGGCACATGGAAATTATTCTATCTCTGGAATGGTAAAACTACCAAAGTTTAGCTAAGGGTCTAAATCTAGAAGAAGAAACAAGGGAAAGCTACCTCTTATTTATAGAACTGGTTCCAAGCTATGAAGTTGTGTACGTAATATCGTGGCCTATGCGTTATCGCGTCCCATCAGGGGGCCACACAAAAACATTGGGGGGGACAAAGATCAAAGAAAAATAGGCGGGGGATGGGGGGCAACAACAACCCCTGCAAGCTGAAGCCATGACCCTGCTAGGGGTTTGTCAATAGCTGATGGCAGGGATAGTGTGGGTGTTCCAACTCATGAAGAATATCCAACGTGTTCCGATGTAGCTCCATGTCTACAAAACTAGTGACCTGCTAGATTCCTTGCATGGCCGACTCCCATCTATTCTGGTCCTTTGTTCATGTCCCCCCATCTGGATGGAAGCACGCCAAGGTCTGGTGGATGTGGCATCTGAGCTCCCCCCAGGAGCTATCGTAATTGATTCCCAAGATGAGGTATGGGCACCATCCACGTCTAAGCCATTGGCATGCGTTGTGCTCGTGTGCCCGATCTAGTTCACACTGCCGCTGAGTTTTCTCCTCCTATTCCCGTTCAAGCTATGCCCGTTCAGCCTCATTACACTCCCTTCAGGTGGTTGTGCCAGTTAGAGAAGAACACATCATCTACAAGGTCGAGGTCCCCCAACAGCCGTTGTAGGGGGCCATTCCAGCTACATTGTTCTACCATCTACCAAAATTCGTCTTCTGCCTGGAATGTGGTGTAGTTAGGTTTGAATGTCAACGTGACACCCATCATTGCTCCGATCTTGTTCCATGCACGAAGAGCCTAGGAAATCACCAGCGGGGGTGGGGGCAGCCTGATCTGTTGGAAAATAGTGCATTTTTTTATCTTTCAAATTTAAGACATGCTTTATATTCCTTAGATTTTGTTATCTTGAGCAAAAAAGGATAAGCATTAAATAAATATCCTTCACCATGACAAAAGTTACAAGAATTAGAAATATTATAACATGTAATTGATTGAATATAAGTCTTCCCACCTATTGTAATACTTTTTTTTCTTTTTTGCACTTAAAAAGACTAATTTTAATTAAAAAAATTATTTACAAAGAGAAAATGCCCAAAAAAATAGATTCTGCATTCTTAACAGAACCAAGAACACTAATAATTTCCTATACAGATTTTTGAAAAATCAATGGAAGATTAAACAACTTGACAAAACATCAAACTTTATAATATTCTTTAGAAAACACATCAAAATTTGGAGTCCACTTACAAATGATTAGCACTACATACTTATGTACAAATGCTCCTATATCTAGGGCATGATGCATCATTAAAGCATTTCCTAGCTTAAAAAGTAGAGAAAATGAAAATAATACCTAATATGAAGGACTTGAATATCATATTTTTTCATCACATCATTTAGTTATCAAGAGAAAGTTTGAATGCAAAGCAAGTAACATAAATTTTGAATAAATACATATCATGATTTAAGATCAATAACCAGTGTTCATATACATCATTATGGAGAATAAAATTAGATGTCCTAGTTACATCAACATCAGTAGAAGAAGGTGTCATTAGGTTTTACTCATGATCTTGTAAATTTACATTTTGAGAATCAATAGAAATTTGTACATTAATAAATGAAGCAAAAATCTCAACACTGGATGAAAATTTTAGGAGTAATATAAAATCTTCCATAGTGGAATTATATAAAAATCATAGTTATTAGAGAAAAAATGAAGAGGGAAAAATCAAATCCACTAGGAAAAAGTAAATCTTTTGAAGAAAAATGACTTTAGAGTATGATTTTTAGGTATGGGTGATATAGCATGTTTTAAAAGATGATAGAAGTTAGGTTTTGCTAAACTTATAAGTTTTTTATAAAAGACCCATCACTATGTATTATCTAAAGTTAAATAAAAAACATGATGTTTCATAATATGTGATGAGAATCAATTTACTAAAGATTCTCTTACAAAATATCCTTTTAGAAATTTTAACAATATCATTGTTAAATAGTACATCTAATGAAGTCACCCAAATCTTAAAGTTCTTATGGTATCAAATCCTAGCAATGTATTTATTAACCTAGGAAAAATAGTGACGAAGAATCTTGTAATCATTATAGTAAATGAACCTATATTAACATCCAAAATAGTTATATTTATAGAAAATCTCTTTCTATTGAAACACATAGGCATAATTGATGATGATAGGAACTCACAATATGACATCCATATAAAAATGCAAGAACATTTATTTTTTCAATGTTTTAAAGTGCAAGAGTTTTGATAAGAACTTCATACTCTCATTGGTATTCCCACAACAATAAAATCAACTATGCAAGATGTTCAAGTTTTGGTTGTTAGTGATGAAGAAATAGAAGAAAAATTACATTAAAAAATTACTTCCATATTTTCTTTATTAATGATAACTTACTAGAAATTCTTTTTATTTTCAAAATATTAATATCTAATCAAGGATAGTCACTATTCAAGCCTTGCATGTATGATTTGTAGCTATTATTAAGAATAAACCTACTAATTTCAAATAATTAAATGAATAAGCTAATAAGAATTGTTTTTGGGAGGAGAGGTGTCAAACCAATAATAATAATAATAATTAAAAAAATTTCAAAGTACATAAAATCATCAACATAGAAGAGAGAGTCTAAAGGAAAAACCTAATGGTTTTGGTAATGCCTTTTTAAGTTTTCAACATTGTAGCCAATCCTAAAAATCTTTCCCTTTGGGTTAGGAAAAGGATTAGGCCTTGTCCTAGTTAAGTCATGCTCTGTTAGGATACTAAAAACCTTGAACATGGATCATGGTGCTTAATTATGGGTTACGATGGAGTTGTGCAGTACTATCCACAAGATTGGTTAAGACATGGTTGCTTCTAGAACTAATATAGTGTTGCCCTTGGCTTCTAGTATGATTCTTCCTTAATCAAAAGTCACTGCTAGATCATGGTTGCCTCATCATGGATCATGGTAAGGTTGTGGTTCCTTAACAATAGATGATGGTGAGGTTGTGGCTTCTTTTATTATTGTAGATTTGTTACCTTCTATTTTTGCTTTTGATTTGTAAATACCACAAGTTGTTGTGAGCTCATGGTGGCCTAACTATGATTCATGGTTAGATCATGATTGTGTGTAGAGGTGACATTCTATTGCTTCTAACTTTTTATTAGAATGAGATGGACCACAAGTTGTGAGGACCTCATATTGTAATACGATAAGTCATGATAAGGTTATGATTGTTGAAAGAGGCATGTTAATTCTAAGTATATCATAAATTAATCATAGGTAATGGTTAGCTAGTAAATTCACCAAAAAATGAGATCACAAGTTATAACTTTAGATTTATGAGAATTTTCATGAGCGATGAAAGAGCTAGCTTAGAGATGATAATTTGACACATAGATTAATGTAGCATGGGCTTGAATCAAAATTCAAACATATTCATTTCACCACATGAGATGGATTTATAGAGACAAATGGTTTTGAGATGAGTGGGCAGTATGGCTTCATGATTGGACAAATTTTTTACAATAAGAGTGCACATCAAGTTCTTAGAAATTCTCCACAACTTGTGAGGATTATCTTTCACTCACCTTGAAATTAGTTTGAGTGATTCTTGACTCTATGAAACTTGCAATAAGGATATAATGTTGATATGCTTGAGATAATGAAATCAAAATAAAATAGATACAAAAATTAATAAAACTACTAATTTTCATTGTATTTTGATAAACACAAGAGAGATATTTATTTAACATTTAACTAGATAGAGAGCATCAAAATATTAAACTTTAAAGAGAGAAGATAACATATTAAGGAAGGCAAAAATAAACTTCTTTTATTTCCTAGCTTAAATAAATGTTACATCAAAAAATTATTTCATGAGAAGGTGCTTTATGAGCACTCTCTACTCTCAAACTCTCTTTTGATAAAATTATGGTGAGAAGGTGTTTTTATAACATTCTTCTCTCTGCTAAAAGATTATGAAGGCATTTCTCACATTCTCTCATAGTATATCTGTTGGCACATTTTGGCCATTTCATGGAACAGCAAGAGTAGATACTAGAAAAAGACAACTTGTAAAATAATGTATGGTTGAAAATTTAAAAATAAACATGTGGTCTTCCTTTCAGCGAATCCTTCTTATTATGATAGCAGGACAATGGTAATGTTTGTGGTAGATATGTCCACCATGACGCTACGTAAGGCCACTCCTATGTTTACGGGTAAGGGTAAGGATAAGGATAGCTTCCACACACTACTGTGCTATGCCACCGTGGTGGAGGGCTTCCTATATGCTGCGTGCTGGCACTGGAGAGATTGGTGTCGCTATTATCCTGAGTCTCATGATTTCATGTACCCTGAGTCTCATGATTTCATGTACCCAGACACAGATTATTCGATTCAGCAGAATTGGTGTATCGATTTGGTGATGCGTTACGACTTTGAAGCAGACTCTTGGATGCCCCTGCCGGAGCTTCCTTTCAAGATGATGCTACTCCTGCAAATGGCAACTGTGCAAGGTTGCCTACTTCTTATCGGTCGCTACTATTCTGATGATGATGATGATGATCACTAGGGACGATTTATTCCAACACCCACACTACGCCAATACAAATGTATCAGCTTCTGCCCTGTGTCTGGCTCTTGGGAGGATCACGGTACGGAGCCCATCGATGAGGCTTTCAAGTTTTATGGTGCAGAGAATTGGATAGGCCAGAGTGATTGTTTGATAGAGGGTGCTATGCCGCAGTCATTGGCAGGGCCGCCACAAGGCAAAGGGAACATCCTATTTTGGCTGTGGATCCGCTGACAATCAATCCAGTATTCCCCTGTGTGTTCCATTGCGTCACCTGTCAGAGTGGAGGACAGATGGCCAGTGGCAAGAGGATGCACAGCAGTGAAAGAGGGCTGCAGTGGCATCAGCAATGAACCAACGGCCGCAGCGATCACGCACACGCTAGAAGAGAAGACTTCAGGCCAGGCCAAAGCCTTGCTCCACAGCGCGCGAGCGGAGTACAGAAACACGCAACCATGATCTATTGTTGTTGAGGTTATTGGAGGCCCTGACATTCCTTTCCACCTCGAGAGACTGGACAAGTTTGAGTAGGATCATCCAGAAGAGGGACGTCTACCGATGCAACCAAAGGTGCTAGTCATTTGAGGGATATCTTTTTACCGAATGGAAATAACTGACCAGGAGATCGTTGTTCTTTCGGGAGTGCACACTCTTGGACACTGCCATAAGGAGAGATTAGGATTGAGAGGACCTGGGCTTGAATATTTTTATTTTTACTTCACAAAGAACAAATCAAATAGAAAATCTCTGATAAAAAAGGGCCCTGTGGAAAAACGTTTATGTGTTTTTGAGGGTTAGATTACATGATTTTATAATACCATCCAATCGCCACCTCCTATATTGCCAAGGAAAAGCAAAATAAAGAGGATATATATGTATGGAGTAAGTTGCAACTATAGCTTATATTTCTATGTAACTTAGTGATTGTATTTTAATTTTCTATGATATTGTAACCACCAAGGCCACTTGTCAACTATAGCCTTTTTGTCTCCAAAATGGCCACTTGTCAACTAAATGGGCTACTTCTCAACCACCAAGGACACTTGCCATCTACAACCTCTTTATCTCCACAATGGCCACTTGTCAACTAAATGGGACACGTGTCAACTGCAACTTGTTTCTCTCCATGGTGAACACTTGGCAACTGCATGAAGACACTTGGCAACTACATGAAGACACTTGGTAACTGAATGAAGACACTTCGCCATGGAATAGGACACTTGTCCATTGTAGCTTTTTTGTCTCTATGGTGGTTAAAACCACCCAAGATATTTTGTAACTTCCCTACCTACCTTTGAACCCTATAAAAAGGCTTCAGGGGTCAAGGAAGAGGGGATCATCAACACAAAGGGAATCTCATTTTTATAAGGACTTTTGGAGGGAATAATTGAGGTTTCATACATTACTTAGAAGACTTTTGGGAGGTCTCATACATCACACTTGGGCTCTCACTCGGAGACAGACTCGAGGTCTTAAGAAGAGCTTTGTAAAGAAATTGTGAACGATTGCTTGCAAGATGGCTTGCTAGAGTAAAGATTTTAGCCTCTTTGTCATGGTCCTGTGAGTTATGTATTTTATTTTTTGTTTTGTTTAAATTGTTTAGCTAGTGGTTTAGATAGTATCATCCTTGGCAAGTAATTTTGGGATTTTTAGATTGCTCTTA
>MNCI01028452.1:396585-415771 GCA_015680685.1 Gnetum montanum | reverse complement strand
GTGCTGCAAGGTTTATCCAATCAAGTTCGTCTTTATTGCCATACACAACTTGGGTTCAGGTTACAAGCTACTCGAATAAAGAGTCGTTCACTCTAGGACTCCTACTGTAGGCACATGGGAAAAATTCTAACTCTGGAGGGATCACACTGCCAGAGCTTCGCTACTTCTAGCCAGGATTCAGAAATGAGGGGAGTGCCACCTCTTATTTATAGATATGACGGCAGACCGCGATATCGCAGGGAAAGACGCAATATCACGGCACAGTGCATGTCGCGTCTCATCACATGTGATTCAATCCTTATTTTAGAAACATCTCATGCTACAATCTTATTTTCCCTTTATACTTCTACCTATTTGATCTTTAATCATGAAAGCTTATTAATTCTAAACTACCCCAATAGCTCTAAAGTGACATTTCATATCAAGTGATTTAACTAGGAAGAAAGCTAGGCAATCTTATCTTACAATTTTTATGCATCCAACTTAGTTTTTTGTTGCTAGTATTTAGATAGTGCTAACTTTTCCTTTAGGGTGATTAGCTTAGACTACAAGATTATGAAATTATCAAGAGTTTCAAAAAGATCTTTAACTTTCTGCTCTTTGAAGAATTTTATCTAATGCATCTTTATGCTACTTAGTGGTCATGTATCTAAGAATTTCTCCACTTGTCCCTACAAATAGTTTAATGTTATGTTATTCATCAAAATTAGGAATAGGTTTTTTAAGGACATTTAAAATCTTACTAATATGATTTGTAATTAGTTCTACCATCACCTCATCCTGTTGATTTAGTAGGATAATAATAGTGACTCCATCCCCCTCTTTGAGCATCACCTAGAATGAAGGTACATTACCAAAGATGATATGATAGTCCTCTATGAATAATGTGATGGTCACATCTCTAGTGCATGGGTTCATTTCTACAATAGAATAGCTTCATTATGTAGAGAATAGGTTAGTCAAGTTATGGTTTCCCCAAATAATATCCTAGGTAACCTCCTAAAAATGGTTCATTATAAGTTAGTACACATTGAATCCACTCATAGATTCTTTAGTACCAAAAAGGTTGTACTAGGTCAAGCAATGATTGGTCCTATACCTATGGTTCCTCATGGTACAATGAAAATGAAAAATATTGAAGTACTCATGGATGTTAGTTGAGTGGTTGCATCCTTCTAAATAGCATGGACCTTAGGCTTTCTGACCATGAAGCCATTTGTGTGTACCTTATGGTATCATTGATATACATAGTTATTTTTCCCTTTTGTAAAACTTGTAGATAAGACAAGAAAGTAGGGTGATGATCTTAGATGAAACTTCACTAGACCTTCTTTTTATTTATTCTTTGTTTTATGGGCTTCATTCATAACTAATGATTTAACTATACATTTCTCAGGAAATTTTACCTTCCTTAATGAAAGTAAATATTCCTTTAAAAAAAACATTTATACTATATGCTTTCATATTAAATAGTTTATGTACTTAATTTTGAATTATATTATGATAAAAAATTATCATAAGAGCTATAACAAAGCATTGCCTTAGATGTCATAAAATCACCCATAATATTGAAATAATCTTGTGTTATTTTATTATGTTATACCATCTTGCAAAAAATCATTTTAGGTAGATTGGTTACACATTGAAAAAAAATACTATAGTGCAACAGTAAGTTGCATCTAAGGAAAATCAAAAATCATATCAAGGAAATTTCATAGGAAATTCATGTTGCTATTTTTACATTACAAGATTTCTTACAATTTAGATACAATATTATATAGTACTTTTAAGATGTAGTTAAATTCGATCAAATTTTTTATTTATGTATTTAGCTCAAAGTGATTAAATTCATGAAATATTAAATCACAAGTTCTTATCTTAGGGATAAGATATTTAGAATCTAGTATCTAGAACCCTTGTTATCGTGCAATTATTATGTTAACCTCATAATTTTTAAAAAATACTTTAGTATACACTTCCATAAATAGAAAAACAATTCCTCCAAGTTTTCATAAAATGAGTTCATCCTAATTATATTGTAGGGAAATTATAGAGAGCATTTGGTTAAATCTAAGAACCAAATCAAAATTGTTATTTCTTGAAATATGCATGACAAAATATCATTCACTACCAAATGGATCAAATGCAAGTTCATTGGAATAATGTCAAAATATAAAAATTATACTAATTGATGAGTGGCGAGGTACCCCTACACTCAACCATACAAATACGAGTGTTTCACGCGTGATCTAGTCGAACTCCAAGGACTAAGTGCTTATGCGCCTTAATGGAATACTCCGGGTTAATTAATTGTTGTCTTTCCAAACTTACTTGTATTTTCATGATTGTATGGTTAAGTAAGCTTGAGGTATGTGATTTTTATAGCTTTTACCTTTTTGATGTCTTCTGCTAATAAAGGAAAGGGAGAGAGAAGTAAGTGGCTAATTTATCTTAACTATTCATTAACTAGTTTCTAAATGTTCCTAACACCAATATCCATTCCCACTTGTCGTATGCATCCTGAACTAGTGCAACGCTACTGGGATTACCAAACGCTAATCGTTACTGGGTTACCAAGCACTACACGCATGCTCGAAGCGATCGTACTGAGTGTACTTAACTAAGAGAGTCAAAGGTTGAGAGAGAGATTAATTAACTAGGAAAGCATTAAACATTCAATAATAATTAATTACTAATTAACTTAATCTATATGCTGCAAGGTTTATCATAAAGTTCATCTTTATTGCCATACACAAATGTGTGATCAGGTACAAATTGCGCGAATAAAGATTCGTTCATTCTATGACTCCTACTACAAGCACACAAAAATTATTCTAACTCTGGACTAATAAAACTACAAGAGTTTGGCTAAGGGTCTAAGTCTTACTACTCTTGAACAAAGGACACCACCTCTTATTTATAGAAGATGAGGCAGGACGCGATATCGTAGTTCATCACTAATCATTGATATTATTTTACTATTTTGTACATTATTACATAGAGTATGGATCTTGCCAAGGTTGCAACCTAGTCATAGATAGGTTTTTGTTGGAACATGAGTCACAATGTTTCTGAGGCTGAGGGTTTTATGAAGTAAAAGAGTTAAAGCATCCTCATGGTGTAGTGACAATACATGAAATGAATGACATGCAAGTCATAGTTGAGTTATGCCTAAGTCATGGTTAGTCATTTTACACTATTTTTGGGTGTGGACCAAGCATGGTCTAGTTGCGATGATAACATGAAAAGACATGAGTTATAGGATACTTGAAGTGGGATCATAGTGAGTTTTGGCTTGTATTTCTGACTCTATTTTTATGATAGCATGAGCTACACATAGGATATGATGGGCTTGCAGTGTAATTCATGACCTCATGATAACTTATGGTATAGTTACACTTGACATAGATGTAGATGTCACAAGCTATGTTGGGATTACAACAGAAGAGGAAAATGTTATAAGTAATGTTAAGGTAGTGGTCTTAGAATGCATGATGTGTTAGGACCTTGAGCTAGGCTAAGAAAATAAGTTGGACTATGATTATGCTTTGTAGATGTATTATGATTGGGTCTTATACATTTGGTTTGCTATTTAGTTTGTTGTGCTATGTGCTCAGTAAGTGTTAACATGCATGTATGAGATTGACATGCTTATAGTACATTTATGAGTCTAACTTTGTATGTTGGATTGTTGGGAACATGATTATTATTTGAATGATATATGTATCATGGGATGCTCATGGTCATTAGCTTAAGGTTATTTTTGATATAATGCATTTTTTTATAAGCTACTTATGATCACCAAGATTGACATGTTATGTTTTGACAGTGCACATAGCATGGGTTGCTCATGATTGAGAGGTGCATGGAGTTGACATGAAGACGCAAACTAGTTAGTGATGAGGTATCCTAGAGGAGTTGGAATGATCCACATTGGGATGTATTAACAAAGCTTCTATCTCATGCCTCATCCTAGGAGTGAGAGAACATAGGAGAGTGGAAACATGCATATTACTAGTATTAATTAGAGTAAACATTAATATTTTAATAATATTTCAATACAATGATCATTACAACATCATGATCATATATCTTAATTACACTTAACGATATGAGTTAAGAGTCATCACAAATGTAATTAGAAAGACAATGATCTATGACCACGCTTAACAATCTAAATGCTCCACTAGTCTAGTCCATAGATTACGATCAAGTCATGTTTGAAAGCTTGTAATTTATATGGTTAGGCATAGGGACTTCTCCCTACTCATTATTGGCACTTTTATCGAGGATCGTTTAAATCATTTATGATTAGTGTTAGAGACTTAAAGATATATCTCTTAAAAATATTATTATTTTATTAAGGCATACATAATAATCCAACATGTCATCTTCTTGCAAAGCTAATTCTTCACCTAATAACAATTCTACAAGGGAAAATGACATAGTAATAAGAATTGATGAAAATGTACCCTACCATGTTAGGGTCATCTACCAACATCTAGATTCTTACTATCTAAACGTCACCTTTATCCTTCCCTAAGATGAATATATGAGATGTAGTATCTTAGAAGGCAACATTATGTCATCTAATCATTTGTACTAGAAGTAGTTACTACTAACTAAAAGGTGGCTAATGAAATGTCTAGATCATATTAGTGTATTAATATCTAACTCTAAAAAGACCATTTTATGGAGGCACATCTTGAAGCATCCAAGAGCAAAAAAGCTACCATCCCATTGACTTCATATTTAACAAGGAGGACATAAATTATCACTAAAGTAAATCCAGTTGCCAAAAATCATCCTCTCTTTCATGTAGATAACATGAAAAACCTATTATCACATTCAACCTTAACAAACAACCAAGGAAAGGAGATAATAAGACCTAATACTAGGAGAACCTCCAAGCCTAGTTCTCAATCATCCTCATCCTCATCATTTTCAAGCTTTAATAATAATGAGCATAACCAAGGAAGAAGGATTAATGATAAATGGTCTAGTGGAGACTAGAAGAATTCAAAATAGGGATAGAGGTAGAAATTGTGACAAAGAAGATACCATGAGCACAGGTGATCAATGACAAGGCATCCCTACACTCAACCATATGAATCACAAGCGTTCATGCACGATCTAGTCGAATTTTATGAATGGGACAAGTTGTGCATCTAAATCGTTATGCTCTGATCATAGTTCACTATCTTCCCACTTGGACTAGTGGTAGCTTTGTCACGTATGGTTTAGTCTAAAGTGAGCCATATGATGATGTCTAATCCTATGCTACTCCTAATGACAATAAAGAGATAAATTAATTAAGCTAATGAATAAAAGAATGTAAAATCTAACTAGCTTACGTCTGATGAATATTTGTTCCTAATCATGCGCACACGCCTTGGACTTTGTATGACCACCACTGGAATTGTCAAGCATACATCATTGGGTTTGCCAAACAATACATTGTTGGATTTTCAAGTAATTACACTTAAGTGCTCGTGATTAGTCATACTCATTCCACTTAATGACAAGAATTGTAAAAAGCAATAAATGGAAATATTAACTAAATAAAAAAGTAAATAATTAAACAATTAAAAGAAATAATAATTTAAGTGAATGCTACAATGATGGAAGTAATCTTGATCTTTATTTTCGGTCATGTAACATGTCCAAGTATGTCACACTTGAATAAGAATTTTGTACAATCACAAACATCAAACTACGAGCATGCACTAGGAATAACAAAACTAGAAATTGACAATCTATGAAAAAGCTAACTAAAATCTGAAACTAAAACTATATCCCAATTATGCACCCCAACTATTGTATTTATAGACTAACATGGAGGAGATGATATCAGATATCTGACATCATTTCTTAGGACTCGATATCGTGTATCTAATATTAATGCCTCAATATCGGGTTGACATAATCTTGACTCATCATACCCCGACAATTGAATGAAAACTTGTTCTCAAGTTAAACAAAATGATGAACAAGTTCTTTACAAAATGTTGGGAAGGTGTGAAATTGTTGACTAACTCAAACAAACAAACAAATGGACTCTTACATGTCATAGTGGTGATTTACAAAATTTGGACATAATATTATAAGACACAAAATTAGGGAAGCTCATGTAGTTCCCAAAGGTGGTGGCTCCTCCATCAATCACTTCCCTTTATCACCTAGCTTTTGAAATGTATAACAATCAAGGAGCACTTGCAATTTTTCTTCTTTCATTCATGGATCCTGAAACACCATCAAATTTGGGCTCATGGGTCTCAACCACAGATTTGGCTAAGTGTCAAAACTTGACAAAATTTTATCTAAGTGTTGAGACTATGCTCCCACTATTGGGACTATGCTTCAAAGTGTAGTTAGCATAGTTGATACAAATAGCCCATTTTCTAAGTGTCGATAGTAGCTGTAGAATATTCTAAGTGTTGGATTACTCTCTCCCTACTAGGACTATGCTCCAAAGCATAGTTAGCCCTAAAATGACCATTTTTGTAGATTTTTCCAAGTGTCAAGCTAAAGGCTACTAAGCATGATTGGAATGGAAGAAATAGTTTGGAAAATTCTCTAACTTCTAGCACTATGCTCCCTACTACACTCTAGAGCGTTGTCAGTGTAGTCTACATAAAGGCATCAATTTTTGCCAGATTTTTTCCAAGTATTTGGGCTATGCTTTCCTTGCTAGGACTATGCTCTAGAGTGTAGTCAGCGTAGTCTACATTGGGCCTCATCTTTTGGCAAAATCTATCTAACTCCTGGCACTATGCTTTAGAGCGTAGTCAGTGTAGTCATGCAAAACTACCTCCATAAGCCTCCAAAGCTCAGCATCGGCTAGCATCTCAACTCCAACATTTCCTCAACAAGTAAGATCAATAATTTTCATTTCATTTTCACCCCCCATTGGCCCCCAAATTGTACCTACACTTGATACTTCTCGAGAGAGTGAATAGTGTAGTCTCTAAAACTACACTTTTGCATTGTTTTCAGGTACATTGCAATCTGTTCAACACTCATACATGCAGTCTTGGTAGCATAATCACAATTTGGCAATCTCACAGGGTCCATTGAAGCACACCAGTAGAACACCATTTGCATCAATGGGAGCATAGTTGGGATTAGCATAGTTCCAACTACCCCTATGTGACATGGTTCTTGATTCGTGATTCAGGCTAACCCTGACCTATAAATACCCTAACACTTCACATTTTAGTGGTTGGAAAATTTGATAATTAGCATTCTTGGCACTCTCACACCCAAGCACACTTAACATTTTGGAAAACTTTGGGACATCATAACATCATTGTACATTGCCTAACGCACCGGACACCACTGCAACCCATAGGACACCATGATAGCCAGCTTGGCAAGCTCAGACTCCATGGCAGATATTAGCTCTTTACAGCTAGACACCCTTAGGCTATAACTACATTACCTACTATGCCTATTTATACATCGTGTACCTCCTAAACGTTTCTTTGCAATTAACTACGCTCCCCACATTTGGGATGACACCTTTCTCTCTTGCTCACATTTTGTGCATTTTTTGCATTTTTTCTTCTACATTTTAACATTCTACTAACATTTTTCATTGTTTAGTCACATATTCGCACATTCGCATCCTTGTTTTGCACTCAAAATCTCTACTACACTCACACCTACGGACATCGTGGACATTGTAAAATACCACATCCCCTTTTAATACACATTTCATTATACCACCCATAAGTCCCAGTTCAATTGACAAGACCATTTTGGGCACCTCACCTCCATTCCCAACAGGCCCTCATGTAGAAGTGGGTTCAAGGCTATGCGATCATAGCCCTCTTAGAGTCTTGTTCAAGCCTTTGACATTTTTGGTCACTATAGATCCTATATCGTCCAAGCTACTAAATTAATGTGTGCTAGCACCAGTATGTCCTAAGGGCATGGCAGCTATAGAAACATTTTGTTGGCCTTTACATACCAAGCTGCAAAGTATTGTCACTCCTCTTTGAATGCCTTAGCCTTTTCTTTAAACTCATGATAATTTGTGAGTTTCCTAGCTAGATCTAAAGTGACATCCTTCTGTCCATGGTAGTGAGCTTTAACCACATCAAGTTCTGAGTTTGCAACATGAAGTTTCTATAGAGCAGCTTTTCTATCTGCAAACCCTTTCTTGTATAATGCATAAGTGGTCGCTACCTATTTCTCTATCTCACTTCTAGGCCAACTTGCTGTTAACATGGCAAGGTTAACATATCTGAGGTTAGCCAGCACCATGTACTCCTTCAAATCCTTGATCTATAGGTTTTTACTCTTTACTTCTGCCTAATGGACTAGTGCATAGCTATCTAGGATTAGATGCCAATCAAGATTTTGTGCTAACATGGATCTAATATGGGCCTTGGCCATCTAGATTTCTTTTTTGTTTATCTACTTTTACATTTCTACCTAGTTCTGGAAGTGTTCTTTCAACTTCTCATGTTTGTTGAGCTCATTCTGCCATGTACTTATTTCAATTATGGAGTTCTATCGAATGGTGCAGACCTCCTCCATTGAGAGGATTCTATTTTCCCTAGCCAATTTGTTGATATCCTATTTAACCCTCATTAGTTGTTCCCTCAACTAATGGACACTTTCTTCTAGAACATTCTTTTGTTTTTCAATGCTATTCAACCTTGAGTTCTCTACAATGAGTTGTTTATTCTCTTCCTACATGGCTATCAATGCCTTCTTGTAAGCATGGGATTGTGCATCAGTAGTAGAAGCATTCCAGACTACCTTCTTCTTTTCTTACTCAACAGCTTTATTTTCCTTGATCAACTTTTTTAGCTACTCTATTCTAAATGAATTGAGTTGGTCAAGTGCAATAAATAAGGTAGGATCCTATCTCTCAACTCTCATGGTCATCAGCTCTTGTTGCAAACATTGTACTTCTACTTCTGCATGTTCCACCCTAACCTCAGCCATGACTAGCTTTTCCTTGGTGGTCATAAGGTCTGATTGGACTATAGTGACATCATTGGGGATGTTAAATAAGGTGGTCATCACTTAGCCTGTTTACAACAATCAATCTAACACATCCTCATGTATCACTGAAGTCATCAAAATTCCAGTGAGCATTTATGCATCTTTGGTCCCAATCAAATCTACTAGGGGCACAACAAGCACATTGAATGATTTCTTCATGTGATTTGTTATTACTTCTACTGCATCCTAATACTGCATTACCACTACTATGGTACCTTCTCCCATTTTGAGCATCACTTAGAAAGATGTGGCATTACTAGAGATTTGTCTAGACCACTAAGATTCTCCTCCTAATTGGTATGACACTTGTCCTCTTGTTCAATTGACTGAAATTGTGGGCTACACCTTATCTAGGACTCTAAAGAGGCTTCATTCCTCTCTACTTCCCCAACTAAGTGTTTTAGAAATTTTTTGTAAGTGGCTCATTACTATCCTATAGTCTTGTGATGGCAATGGCAGAGCTTATGTTTCATGGTGTTGTTCAGGCTCTCATTCTACTTCTTTTTCTAGTTCTGCTTCCTTCTCTTGTTCTTGCTCTTTACCAAGGTCTTTCCTTGGTGCTACAAGTTTGAGAAGTTTAGCAAAGGAAGCATTCTGATTAGGCAAGGAAATAGAAGTGTTGGTGTCCCTGCCTTTTTCTCCTTAAATCACCTTTGAATCTCTATGCAGTATAACTAGGAAAGGTTGGCTACATATTTGTCCATTAGGATGGCACTTCCCCTAGTTGCATAGGTTGAAATTCTATTAAGCCCTTTGGTTTGGAAGAGATGATACATGCCTATCTTGAAGTATGTCCTCTCTTCTAGAGTCAATTCATTATACATCTTGTTGTCCTTGCCATATGCCTGCTTCAACCACAACTTTCTAGTGTCAGGGTCAAATCTTATAGATAGATATTATATAACCACACCTAAGAATGTCCATAGGCACTAAAGGGGTTGGATGCAACGCATACCTGTGGAGCAAAACACACATGTGAAAAACACCAATTTCAGATAATAACTCTATGTTACACAAAACCACAAGTTAGAATCATATGAATAGAAAGATGAGATGGACTGTAGAAAGGACTACAGAAATTGGGACATGAGGTATCTTACCAGAGGAATAATGAATCCATGTGTGTTATTAATGGTTAAGTAATCATCAGCCCTTCTTTCCAATATTCAAACCAAGTCTAAACCACATTTCAGGGACATAACATTGTTTCATCCCGACAATTGACAACCATAAGACTATCATAGTTGCAAGAAGTAACATCACTTGCCATTTTTTCCAAGGGAGGAGTTTATTTATAGCACTTTTTTTGATGGTCTAAGAAGCCATCAACCTTTAGGCATGGGTACATGTCTTTCTAGTGGGACCCTCAAACATTTATTCAGTGCCTTGTTATATGACTCTTACTTCCATTTTTCGTTATATCTATAAGGATATAATTACAATCGAAGCAATATGATAGAACATACAGAAGTGGCTAAAGAGAATCCACAAATCCCCTTGATGTCACATCCTTTATATTCCCCCTTGGTTCTCCACTCTTCTACCAAGACACAATGATTATGGATTTATTTTTAGGTTGGATGATGAAAAAGAATATCATTATGATTAGAGCTAAAACATCCTAAAATTTCAAGGCACTCTTGATTCACTAGGGTCTTGGAAATAAGGAAAACATTTCCACAACTGGAGCCTCATAACAATTTGGTAGAAATGAATGCACTGAGTTTAGATTGTTCAGTTCGGCAAGTTTTCTAACTCCAAAGCTGACAAGCCCGATGGACTCTCTGGCCTACCCACCTGGATGTTTCACTGAGCTGGATGTTTCTACATTATTATCATTGTTTAACATCATTTTCTTTATTATCGCATCTATTAATCATCAGTTAGATCTCACGTATTTCGTGCTTAAAATGATGTTTACATAAGGTTAAGTTACACTAACTAAGTCCTTGTCTGATCGACCAGACTGTTCAGGGCATCCCGCTTTCATTATATCCAGCACGGCCCTCGCATGGATCTGGGGTTAACAAGTTCACCCAATGACCTCTCGGTCTTTTCCAGCCACCAACGTTTTCATTCGTGATAGTTTTCTAGTGATAGAAGGAGGGCCTTTTGGTGCCTTTTCCATGTTTTATAGTAGTCCTATAAGCGTTCTATACACCAACACACACTAGCGTAAACTTGACACCCTCTTGCGATTGTTTACACATCGTGTGGTGCAAATCGGTCACTGCGACGGTTCCTTTGGAATCCTGTAGGACATAAAGCCTCCAATCGTCACTTTGTCTCTTTAAAATTCTTCTTGCAAACCCTGGTTGACATTACAAAAATGGCATCTTCAACCACCGATGTTACTACCGCTAACCTTGAGGTTCCTGTTTTGGTTCAAGGCACTACAGGTGTCGAGCAATGACCCAGCCCAGTGCAAGAGTTACGTCGATCTCTCAGGGTCCAAAATCAGGAACCTAAGAGCTTGACACAGTAATACAAACGATATAACTTTCTCTGTGCTAAGGTGTAGGCAAATCTACCCTTAGACACACAAGAACTCGAAGACAAACATAGCTTCGAGTTTGCCTATTGTGATGGGAGGGAATTTGTTCCCACCCCTGGCGTTTCCATTCCCTTGATGCAATCGCATCAATGGATCATAGATCAACTGGTATGATTGTCTAGGCCTAAAGAGCCATGAGACACGGCATCTCATCATGATGAGGTTTTCCAAGACGGGCAAGAGGAACTAGATTCCTAGTCTAAGGATGGGGGTCAAATTAAACCTACCACCATCCCTCCTACCCCGTCTTTCTGGATGAACCTACTATTTACTACCACTCCCTTTATGATCACAACTACATCGCCACAATTCATAATTCCACCAGAAACGGGTAGCCATGCCATGCCCTCAATGTATCAACACGCCTACTCCCCTGTCTCATTCTCAGCCACTACCCCTTTGCAAACTGTTTCACAAATTTTTCACCAATCCATTCCTGTATCCCATCATGCGCCAATCACAGCTACCTTGCCCTACCTTCATGTCACACCTATGTCGTAGTTGCATTCAGTTTCCGCCTCCATTCCTGCGTTACACCTGCCCCACTATCAACGACAGGCCTAGGCCTATCCACATGGTGGACCCCATTCACTTCTCCTTCTATTTTAAAACCATCACAGATGTCCCTCTACGCTAGCCAACAAACCTACCAAGTCCCGCAAATGGTACAACCTAGTGCAAGACTTTGGTCTATCCCACTAGCCGCACAAGCAACCTATCCCATAGCACAATCAACAATTGTTGCTACAATAGCACCACCTACCAGGTGGTGGACAGCACAAGCAACACCTCTCATAGTGGCCACCCCAACAGCACCGCCTATGGATCACGTCATTGCCCCTACCATGCAACAAATGGGGGCTGCCCCCATAGCTCCCCTGCCATCTACATCGTCTCCGGGTCTAGATCTAGCATTTCACCTTATCCAGACCCTCACAGAGGAAATAAAATGCCTCAAGGCTATTGGTTCTGATATGGTACAAGTCATGGACTTCTACCAGGATCATCCCATCAACCCGGCAATCCCTGTGCTAATGTTACCCCCTAGGATGCTACTTCCCCATTTCACGCAATACAACGGGGAAGGGGATTCCAACGTGCATCTTGTTACGTTTAGATCTAAGTTCCTTCTTCTAAAACAATGGCCACATACAATCATCCGTGTCTTTGCTATGTATTTGATGGGAAAAGCCCTGGATTGGTACTGTGCACTTCCACACTCCTCCATCTCAACCCAAGAGGAGCTCCTGACCCAGTTCATAACGCATTTCAAGTACAACTTGAAACCAGAAGTTACACTAGATCAACTAATGAGCATGAAGCAAGATCCCCTAAAGCCAGTCTAGAAATTCATACAACGGTGGAGTGCTACCCTTAACGAGTTCTGTAAGCCCATCATAGACCCATTTTCTGTCTGTCTTTAATGGTGCAGTGAACGACTTCATCAAGTCCAAACTGTACTATCTCGCTCCATGGACTCTTAGTCAGGCTTTCACCCAGACAAAGAGCATACAAGACATGACCGAGGCAAGTAAAGACCCAGCCTACGTTGCATACAAAAACACCTTCACGAAGAAGGACAAAGATAAGGGTAAGGCTGCAACAGCCACAATGGTCGCTGTGGCAAACGAAGCCAAGCCCAACAACAACAAGAATAATAAAAAATCAGCTGCACCAGCAACTAACCTTGCACCCAAACAAGGCAACGTAGCCCAACCCTCAACATCTGCACCCGAAGCATCCGCACCCCCCAAACCAAACTTTGAGCATAAAAATCACTCAAATTATACCCCACTGCCCATCAAGCCTTCAGAACTTCTGAAGCAGTTAATGTAACGACAGAAAACGTCGGCAGCTGGAAATACCGACTGAGATTCTGTGTACACAGTTTTAACCATGGATCCGCGCGAGGGCTATGCTGGAAAAAGCGAATCCGCGGTGCCCTGAACGGTCTTGTCGATCAGACAGGGACTTACGGGTCAGTAAAACAATGAAGATTACGGATCCTTGCGTGCTGCGATTTGATTCGAGGGATCGTGAAACAAGAGGAAAACAACGTGGATGGATCGCTATGCTGATAACGCCAAACACACCAAAGAGACGCTAATCAAGAGAGAAACGTGTGATTTTCAAAGATCTATGTTTCAATTTTTGAAAGAATGTATGTTACGTTGCAATGGGAGAGGCCCCCGATAACTTGATGTAAAAATGAGCACAAAACAACAAGGAAACTGCCCAGACAGAAGTCCGATCTACCTCGTAGGCTAAAGCTGGGATGCAAGGATGGTCAAGCTTTGAGGTTTGCCGATCAATTGTTTCTGACTAGTAGAGTCTGCAAACTGGGTGAGACAATCTCACAATCCGTGTTCTGCTTCTTTGCTTCGAGCAGATTCTGCACAGGGCAGCGACCGCTAATGGAGTGCTCTCTCTTGCTGCTAGGGCTCAAGTGCACTATGCTCTGTTCTTGCTGAAGGATGGTGTTGTCGGCAGTTGTCAAAAGGTTGCTCTTTGTTTCTCTGCTCAAGGCAATAAGTGCTTCCTTGCTCAAAAAATGCTCTTGCCCTTTTGATTTGCCAACAGAAGGGATAGGATGCTCTGGTGCTCAGAAAATGCCTCTGCTTCTCTGATTTGCCAACCCTTGTATCTTTGTCTACTGAGGTATTTATAGGCCACGACGCTCCGTGGAAAAGGCGCAACCCTGATGACGTGGGTCCCGGCTATTTCGGGTTCCGTTGACTTGATCATTTTAAGTCAGACTGTGACTACGCACAACACGCTCATTTGCTTGTTGTGCGTGTGAAGAGCAGGTACATGTTGAACGTGCTTCAATTGCTTTCAGGCTGTATTACACTCATTCGCATTGTGTTGCGTGTATGAGCGTAATCCGATATAAAAACAACATGCTCAAAATTTTTTTACGCTCACTACGCAGCTGCGCGTAACAAAGCATAGACAATGTCTAATTTACGCTCACCACGCAGCTGCGCGTATTGAAGCGTAAACAATGTCTAATATACGCTCATTACGCAACCGTGCGTAATGAAGCGTAAACAATGACTAACTTAATGATAAATACGCAATGATACGCGCCGCCACGTAATGAGCGTAAAGACAAGTTATTCATGCGCCGCAAGAAAAAATGTCGAACTGTTGTGCTTCTCTGGACTCTGCCTTCGACTATTTTGGAGCTTATTACGCTCATTACGCTGCCGTGCGTGATAGAGCGTAAACTTGTCCTTGAACAAAAGACTTAGCAAAATACACAAGAGATCGCATATCACGCTGCTTAAGCTTCTCCCTATGCCGAAGCAACTATCCTTCTGATGCCGAACTATGTCGAAACACCATCACGCTGAGCGTCATTACGTTATGTCACGTGATATAGCGTAAACAGCAAAAGCATAGAAAGATTAGGAATCTGTACAGGAAGTTGTGGACTTGATGCTACGCGCCTCTTAGCGTTGCTCTGTCTTATTCCCCCCTCTGGAATGCTGAGATGCGCCCTTGCCCGAATTGCGAATCTTTGCCTGAGGCCGACTCGCGATTTTTTAACGGTGTTTCAATGGCCCCTCTTTGTGGACGGTTGGAGAGCTTACCCGAAAGACATCGACAAAGAATACGAAACGCCGGATCGGTAGAAGCAAGAACAGCGTCCATCCATGGCTACTCAAGGATTGCCCTGTCATCATGGAAGAGCAAAACTAGAGGAAATGGGAGATAGAAGGATATGGTTGGAAACAGGTTCGGGGAAGGTGCAAAATGAATTATGATGGTAGGGGTATGAAATACGCTCGAACGCACAGAAACGTACGCACACCGATGTCAACAGGAATGCTTTCAGACGAGCGTAGCGCGTCAGCCTGAGGTTTCTCTGTCACCGATTATAGCAGGAATGCATGCAAAAGGAGCGTTGCGCATCACTTTCTGCGATGTCTCTGCTAGCGTGAGTGTGGAAAATGAATACTTGCGTATGTAGGTTTTGCGTACGGGAACCGAGTGGTGGGGATGAAGGAAACAAGAGTTAAGGGTAGGATTGTGCGAGGTATAGGCGTGCAGAGCTAAGTGGTCGGGCAAACCTGAGCAACCATTTCAACACGCTGTTTTACTTCACCGCTTAGATGGACGCACCTTTGGAATGACATCCTCCAACGCAAGTAATCTGCAACCACAAAATGAAACAGAGGACACCATTGCTCATGAACCAGGGGCGAGGTTCTTGAAACAAACGTCGTTTGATGTGAGATAGAGCGAATGGGCTGTAAAGAAGGTGCCGGAGCACGCGGGCAGAGCCGCCAATCCTGACGATTGGCTCGGCATATCTTCGCCAAAAGGCATCAGACACAGTGCAGCTAATTGCCTGCATGAGGAACCGGCCAGATGAATCTGCGAAGCCGACGTCCGATAGCAATGATTGGCGGAGATTCCCGAGGTCGTTGCCGATGAGGATTTCATCGGGGCCCCGACTGGCGAGGCTAAACTCTCAGAGGTACTACCACTGCGGCGGGTGCGGCGGCGGCATCTCTGAGGGATCAGTAAGATGCCTCTTAGCTCATCCGAGGAATCAGTAGGATGCCGGTGGGGTGGCGACACTGGGATTGTTTCAGTATCCCACCCCGTCTGCTGTGCAACTATACAGAGATGATCACGTTCGCTTGATTTACATGGTAGCAGTCTGTACATCCCAGTTTTAAGTCCTGGTAGACTGCCGTTACTGGTTTTAAGTCCCAGCAGACCATGGTCCCAGTTTGCGCTAGTTTTACGTCGTAGCAGACGGTGGTATGTCTGATTTATGGTCTCAGCAGACTGTGCTGTGGATGTCAGTTTTGCGTCATGACCCAGGGACAGATCTGTGCTGGTTTTACGTCTCAGCAGACGGCTACTTACCTGTGCCAGTTTAGCGTCGTGGCGGACGCGTGCAAAAGATGCCAGTTTTTCGTCTTGGCGAACCTGTACAACACTACCAGTTTTACGTCGTAGCGGACGATCAGTGCCAGTTTAATGTCGTAGCGAACGTTTGGTGCCAGTTTTACGTCGTAGTGGATGATCAGTGCCAGTTTAACGTCGTAGCGGACATTTGGTGCCAGTTTTACGTCGTAGCAGACGAGTACTACCATACTTGCTGTCGACACCGTAGATGCTGCTAGATAAAATACTGCTTCAAGTATACATGATTTACAGGGTTTGCTAATTCGTTGCCGTTGACGTCTACTAATTTGAATGCTTCGTTACTGTACACGTTGATCACCAAGAAAGGGCCTTCCCAGTTTGCAGAGAATTTGCCTACTAGTTCACGCACGACCTTGAGAACAAGATCTCTTTTCTTGATCAAGCGCTGTTGAAGGTTGTGGCGATGTTTCTGGCGCTGTTTGTCCTAGTATTTTTCAATCGTGTTAAGAGCCTGTATCCGCTTCTCTTCTACTGAATCCAAATCCATTATCCGAGCCTCGGTGTGTTGAGCCTCATTTATAATGGTGGAGAGGACCATTCTCAGAGAAGGAATTTGCAATTCGAGAGGTAGCACTGCTTCAGACCCGTACACCAGGCTATAGGGCGTACTACCTGTAGCCGTCCTACACGTAGTACGATATGCCCATAGCACATAGAGGATCTGTTCGTGCCACTGCCTTTTGTTGCCGTCGAGCATTTTCTTGAGCAAATTGATGATCACTTTGTTCGTTGCTTCAGCTTGACCATTCGCTTGTAGGTAATAAGGGGAAGAAAAAGATTGTCTAATGTTTAGGTTATCACAAAAGGATTTGATTTCCGTGCTACTAAACTATGGCCCATTGTCTGTCACAATAGTCATCGGGAGACCAAATCTAGTTACTATATTTTCTAAGATAAAATGGCAAATCTACTGAGAAGTGATCTTCCGCAGGGGAATAGCCTCTACCCACTTCGTAAAATACTCAGTAGCAGTAATAATGAAGCTATGCCCTGCAGAAGACTTCGGCGTGATGGGACCTACGATGTCTAGTCCCCATCGCTGAAATGGCCATGTTATCTGCGTTGTATGTAATTCTGTGGGTGACACGTGTATAAGATTTGCGTGACGTTGACACGTGTCACAGGTTTTAACCTTCGTCAAGCAATCTCTTTCCATGCATGGCCAGTAGTATCCTAAGCGGCGGATTTTTAGGGCCATAGCCTGTGGTGCTACGTGGCCACCGCACAGTCCCTCGTGAACTTCGCCGACTATGTGTTGTGCTTGGTCTTTGTCAACGCAGGTAAGCAACATGCCATCAAAGGAGCATCTACAGAGAGTGTCGTCTCCGATGATGACGTATTACCTAGCCCACTTACGGATTGCGTCTTTCTGTGTGCGCGTTAATGCAGATAGCAGCTCACCTTGTAAAAGATAAGTTTTGATATTATCGTACCATTCAGGCATGCTTTCCTCGAGAAGAGAGGAGATTTGCTCCGTCTGAATGATAAGGTCTGTGCAGTCTGTAATCAATGCAGGGCAGGTGTTAAATAGGTGTGAAGGCATGTGTAAAGCCAGGGTGGCCAGTGCGTCGGCCAGCGTGTTGTCAGTCCGTGGGACGTGTTGGGCGTCGAAGGTCGTAAATCACCTCAGAAGATCTTTAGCCTGATCGCAGTAAGGCTGCAAATGTATAGCCTTGCAGGCGTAGACTCCAGTGATTTGATTTATGACAAGCATCGAATCACCCCTAATTGCCAGGTGTTGAACATCTAGTTCACCGGCAGTTAGTAATCCCCTGAGGAGCCCCTCGTACTCTACCACATTGTTCGTACAAGGGAAGGTCAAGCGATAAGCATGTAGACGCACATCCTCAGGTGATAGCGTAAGAACAGTGGCAGCACTGCCGCCTCTTGCAGTGGAAGCTCCGTCGAAATATAACGTTGCTGCGAGGCCTGTCAAGAAAGGGCTTAGACTATGTACATGTTCATCCGGGAACTCTGGTTCTATGGTTGCTTGATTGTTAATTGGTGAAGTTATTACTTGGTCAGCTACCGCCTGGCCTTTCATGGATGATTGGCCAATATAGTGCAGATCGAATTCTGCCGTGATAGCCTTCCAGCGAGCTATTTTACTGCTCTCGTATAAGCTATGCGTAATGGCTCTAAGAATGTTGTTTTTACAGATGACATTAACTTGACTACGAAAAAGATAATACCTACATTTCTTAAGCGTAAAGACTAATGCTAGGCAATTACGCTCGACGTCGTTGTACCTCTTTTCATATGCACATAGAGCGTGACTCAAGTAGTAGATGGGCACTTCCGACCCATCATCCCTTTTTTGACAAAGTAACGCTGCTATTGCTACGTCCGAAGTTGCGAGGTAAATGAAAAAAGGTAAATCCCTTTGTGGCGGGAAAACCGTTGGCAAATGTTGCAGTTCTTGTTTTAAATTATCAAACGCACGCTGGCAATCGTCAGTCCATTCGAAATTAACCCCCTTTTTCAGCAAGTGTTGCATAGGGTGTAACTTGTCGGTTAACCTCGAAATGAACCGGCGTATAAACTGTAAGCGTCCCTGTAACCCGCGTAATTGCTTGAGGTCTGTGGGAGGTGTTAACTCGACAATGGCTTTGACCTTATCAGGGTCAACTCGTATGCCGGTTTCCGATACCACAAACCCCAGCATGC
>MNCI01028452.1:359878-391597 GCA_015680685.1 Gnetum montanum | reverse complement strand
ACCGGTGATAGTGGCAGTAGGGGGAATGCGTAATTATTATTTACGCAAAATTTTGTTAATGTTGAGTGTAGTATCATGTTACGAATGACTTAAAAGACATGTTATAAAACCTCGTGGATGCGTTGAATATCAATTACATATTTTTTTTCGATAGAGTGCGAATATAACTATTGAAAAGTTCACCTAAGTAATAATGATAGAGCGTGGTTCCTAGTTTAAGGCCGTTGCGGGCCGGAAGCGTAAAGTAAAGAAAGCGTAAATGGTGGTACCGCATCTTCTTGCGTAACTAGTTTAAGGCCATTGCAGGCGGGAGGGTAATTGCGTAAATGATAATAAATAATCCTGCATTACTAGTTTAAGGCCGTTGCGGGCCAACATATGAGTTTGCGTAAACTAGCTACTAGTTTAAGGCCGTTGCGGGTCAGATGCGTGATGTAAAGAAAGCGTAAATGATAATTGTAGATAACTCCGGATAACTAGTTTAAGGCCGTTGCGGGCCAACTTTGTGTAACCAGTTTAAGGCCGTTGCGGGCCGTGGCGCGTAAGTTGTAACAAAAATGTAATGGTGTATAAATGTGTGAAGTAATGCGAAAGCGTAACTAACGCGGGTACGATGAAACGTGCAAAAATGAAAAGCGTAAAGACAGAAAGCAAATATAGCGTAAAAATATGTTGAAACAAACAAAAGAAGCTGCTAAGCAGGGAGTATGCTAACTTACACGAGAATGGTGGTACACGTAGAAGACCATTGTTCAACCATCGATATGCAATTGTCTCTTAATGGCCTTCACGTTGAGCGCTGCTTAAGGGCGAGGAGGCTTATGGTTTGACTCCTCTACGCTATCATCCAGAAATGGCAGGTCGGCCCAGGCTAGACCATTGTCGTTATTATCGGTTTGTTCGGGGGCTTGGAGATGGAACTGATCATCAGTTGTTTCAATCTCCGAACCCCGTTCCTCTTCGATGTTATTGACGATCCTAGGGGTGACCTCGTCACCGCGTATGATGACCTCCCCCCCGGCGTAGGGCAGGTGTATCTCTTGGTGTATCGGCGACGAAACTGCCCTCAGCTGGGCTAACCACGACCTCCCTAAGATCAAGTTGAAACCAGGCATCTCCTTGACGAGTAAGAATGTGGCTTCAGTTGGGAATTGATCCCACCGTTCCCTTGACTTGAACCCGTGCTCCGTTGAATGATTTTACGCAGGCCGTTGTCGTGGGAGTGATCTGGTCGACCAAGCCCAATCTATCCACTATGGAATAGGGAATGACATTGGTTGCTGCGCCATCATCCACGTGTACCCTCCGGATCCGATACTGGCCGACCCGAATGGTAATGAACATAGGCTCAGTCGTTACTTGACCCTTCTCTAGGTCGTTTTTGACGGACTCGTCAAGAAAGGTCAGTGAGGTAGGCTTGGGTTGTTCAGCTTCGGAAGGAAACATGATAGTGTTTATCGCTTTCTCTTCTACCGGCAAGTTGGCATCCACCGTTATGGATGTCAGCATGCGTACCATAGCCTCACGGTGTTCTTGAGACGTCATCAGTAAGTGATACAGGCTCAGCGTTGTGTTCTTTTGCTTAAGAGCTTGCCTAACCTGTGTGAATGCATCGAGGAGGTCCTTCTCTCGGCAGGGTTGTTTATCCCCATTTTCCTCCTCCATTCGGCCTAAAAGACGGATCTCTCGAGGCAGAGCAGTGTCAGTGGGAGGGTTGTTCTTTTTTCTGCCAAGAGAAGGTGGCTGCGTTTCTGTACCTTTAGCCTGCTTCTGGGGCATGGACAAAGGCACAGAGGCCAGGGGCCTGGGCTTAGGGAAGCCGAGCGTAAGGTGGTCTTTTGTTGCGTTAACTACGGTATTCTCCCCCTTTCGCTTGGGAGGCGATGGCTGGTTATCTTGATGAGAGGTCTGCCCCTGCATGAGAGGAGCAGGCCGTGGTTCTGGCGCCCTGATAATGAAGGGCGCTCTAGGCATGGGCGCGGACGGAGCCGCGGCTTGAGTACTGTCGCGTGACTAAGGGCGTACTTGGGAAGGTGCCCGTATAATGAAAGGTGGCCGTGAGGCCCCACAGGCTGCCGCTGAAGTAGTTGGCCCCCTTGGTGAGCTGGCGGGCACGCGCGAAACAAAAGGTTGTTTGGCGGTCCCTTACGCTCACCGTCCGTACTCACCACAGTGATTGTATAAGGATCGTAGTTTGCGTTCAACGGATCCTTATATACATGCAGTGTTTGATTTTCCAGACGCGTAGGGTTACTGCTGTCTAATGTTAGATGACCTTCGTCGATCATGCGTTGAATGTCGTCCTTCAACGCCCAGTAGTAATCCGTGTCGTGACCACACATCTGGTGGTAGTCACAGTAACGGTCCAGCCTGAAAGATCTCGGAACTGCTGGTTCGTTAGGTAAGGCTAAAGAAGGGTCCTTCAGCAATTCACAATGACGTCTGTGATGCTTCAGGGCTTCCTCGAACACCTTCTTAGGTTGAATGTGCCCTGCCGCTAACAGTTGTTTCAGCAATTCAGAATGCTTTACAGGTAAAGCCACATATTTTGAACGATCTTTACGCTCAAAATTTGGCTTTGGCTGGGGGGGACCTTCAGGGGCAGCTATGGTTTGGCTGGTGCCAGCACCAGCCTTGGCCTCAGGAGGTGCTGTTGTGGGCGCCTTCTTGTTATTGTTCTTTACGCTTTCAGTCAATGTGGCTAACGTCGTTGTTGCCACCTTACCCTTGTCTTTGGCCTTGTTGTGTGTGTTCTTGTAGACGACATACGCCGGGTCTTTGCTGCCCTCTGCAGCATCTTGGATGCTCCTAACTTGTGCGAAGGCCTGATGTAAATTACTCGGGGAAAGGTAATACAGCTTTGACTTAATGAAGTCATTGACTGCTCCCTTGAACATAGCCAGCATATGCGAATCCGCGATCGGCTCACGGATTTCGTTCAAGGTGGCGTTCCAGCGCTGTATAAACTTTTGGACGGGCTCGAGCGGGTCTTGTTTCACCCCCATGAGCTGATCCAGTGTGACTTCCGGCTTCAAATTGTATTTGAAGCGGGTCACAAACTGGGTCAACAGCTCTTCCAAGGTTGAGATGGAGGAGCGTGGGAGGGCTCGGTACCAATCCAAAGCTTTCCCTGTTAACGACATCGCAAAGACGCGGATGATAGTGTGTGGCCACTATTGAAGCAGCAAGGATTCAGATCTAAACGTGATAAGGTGAGCGTTGGGATCTCCCTCCCCATTATATTTGGTGAAATGAGGGAGAAAAATCCCCGACGGTAACGACAGCATTGGCACCGCTGGACTAATCGGATCGTCCTGATAAAAGTCCATGATCTGAATAGTATCAGATCCAGCGGCTTTAAGGTGTCAGACCTCCTCAGTGAGGGTCTGTATAAGCTGGAAAGCTTGGTTCAGACCCGTTAACGGAGGTGTCTGTGCAGTAGGCACAGGAGGTTGGACCAGAGTGGCGGCACCAGGAAACGGAAACAACGGGAAAGGCTGGCTGGCTGCTGGCTGGGCGGGAATCCCTGCAGGCGGAGGGGCCTGTGAAGACCACCACCTACTAGTTTGGGTAGAGGGGTTGATAGTTGCCTGCTGCACAAAATAGGGATAGGTATACTGCGGGATCCCCTTTGGAGCTTGCGTTACAGGTGCAACCGAGGGCTGCACGCCGTACACCACAGACTGAGCATGTTGCACCGCTGGGTTGGCCCACTGACCTGTGGCAGGTTGTTGGATGTATGTTTGTAGCTGAGTGGTCGCGGGTATCGGTTGAGTCTGCGGACGCGGAAGTGGCATGGCCTGAGCCGGGCGCGTTACAGATACGTTATGGGGTTGTATCTGCAGGATGAAATGGGGCGCGGCGGTCGCCGGGATCACCGCTAGGATACTAATTACCTGTTGCGACGGAACCAACCCCGCGTTATGGTGCGGTATTTGTGTTTGCAACCCAGATGGCTGCACATTGGCCTACGGAAAGACAGGGATGTGCGTCTGCACGGTCGCGGCTGGGTCAAGAGACGCTGCCTCTCCGTCGAAAGGGAACAACGGATTTACGTGCGTGTGGGGCATCAGAGTATGGAACGAATGTTCCAACAAAGCCGCAAATTCGTCCTCTGCCTCTTCCCCATGCTGGGGCTCCACCACAGGTTGTGAAGTCTGGCCTTTGGCCATGACCAACTGTGCGATAAGTTCGTGTTGGTGTTCAGTCAAGGGGATTATGTCGTAGGCTGTCGGCTTAAAATCATAGCCCCCTCGGTGGAGCACCTCAAAGTTTCGCTTCGCTTCCAGCTCGGCTCGGCTGAGAGCCAACCTCGCCTGGATCTTAACGCATATGAAGTTGTATTCTTCAAGGGTTATAATCGTGAAGATAGGCTCCTTCCCCTGAACGGCGCGATGGGCCCTGAGGTCCCGTTGCGCCCGGAGCTGGTCCTGTGACCACCGTAGGATTGATAGGTGCGACACCCAGATCGGTGGTGACCATGGCGGTTATGTTTGAGTAAAAGAAATCCATTGATCGATGAAATCGAGAGTAACTGGTAATCGGATCTAAAAGAAAATGGTTGGCAACAAAAAGCACAAAAAGGCTTTCTACCCTGTAGGATTTCAAAGAAATCGTCCTTGCGACCGATCTATACCACGCGATTGACCGTAGACTTCCCTAGAGGTATTACATCTATGGTTTAGGGTATGGATCATAACCAGGGCTACCCAAAATATTCGGATCGGATCCTGCCCGCCCTCCTTCTAGCGCTAGAAAACTGTAACGACAGAAAACGTCGGCAGCTGGAAATACCGACCAAGATTCCGTGTACACAGTTTTAACCACGGATCCGCGCGAGGGCTATGCTAGAAAAAGCGAATCCGCGGTGCCCTGAAAGGTCTTGTCGATCAGACAGGGACTTATGGGTCAGTAAAATAATGAAGATTACGGATCCTTGCGTGCTGCGATTTGATTCGAGGGATCGTGAAATGGGAGGAAAACGACGTGGACGAATCGCTATGCTGATAACGCCAAACACACCAAAGAGACGCTAATCAAGAGGGAAACGCGTGATTTTCAAAGATCTATGTTTCGATTTTTGAAAGAATGTATGTTACGTTGCAATGGGAGAGGCCCCCGATAACTTGATGTAAAAATGAGCACAAAACAACAAGGAAACTGCCCAGACAGAAGTCCGATCTACCTCGTAGGCTAAAGCTGGGATGCAAGGATGGTCAAGCTCTGGGGTTTGCCGATCAATTGTTTTTGACCAGTAGAATCTGCAAACTGGGCGAGACAATCTGACAATCCTTGTTCTGCTTCTTTGCTTCGAGCAGATTCTGCATAGGGCAGCGACCGCTAATGGAGTGCTCTCTCTTGCTGCTAGGGCTCAAGTGCACTATGCTCTGTTCTTGCTGAAGGATGGTGTTGTCGGCAGTTGTCAAAAGGTTGCTCTTTGTTTCTCTGCTCAAGGCAATAAGTGCTTCCTTGCTCAGAAAATGCTCTTGTCCTTTTAATTTGCCAACAGAAGGGATAGGATGCTCTAGTGCTCAGAAAATGCCTCTGATTCTCTGATTTGCCAACCCTTATATCTTTGTCTACTGAGGTATTTATAGGCCGCGACGCTCCGTGGAAAAGGTGCAACCCTGATGACGTGGGTCCCGGCTATTTCGGGTTCCGTTGACTTGATCATTTTAAGTCAGACTGTGACTACGCACAACACGCTCGTTTGTGTGTTGTGCGTGTGAAGAGCAGGTACATGTTAAGCTTGCTTCAATTGCTTTCAGGCTGTATTACACTTATTCACGTTGTGTTGCGTGTATGAGCGTAATCCGGTATAAAAACAACATGCTCAAAATTGTTTTACGCTTACTACGCAGCTGCGCATAACAAAGCGTAGACAATGTCTAATTTACGCTCACCACGCAACTGCGCGTATTGAAGCGTAAACAATGTCTAATTTACGCTCATTACGCAACCGCGCATAATGAAGCGTAAACAACGACTAACTTAATGATAAATACGCAATGATACGCGCCGCCGTGTAACAAGCGTAAAGACAAGTTATTCATGCACCGCGAGAAAAAATGTCGAACTATTGTGCTTCTCTGGACTCTGCCTTCGACTATTTTGGAGCTTATTACGCTCATTACGCTGCCGTGCGTGATAGAGCGTAAACTTGTCCTTGAACAAAAGACTTAGCAAAATACACAAGAGATCGCATATCACGCTGCTTAAGCTTCTCCCTATGCTGAAGCAACTATCCTTCTGATGTCGGACTATGTCGAAACACCATCACGCTGAGCGTCATTACGTTATGTCACATGATATAGCGTAAACAGCAAAAGCATAGAAAGATTAGGAATCTGTACAGGAAGTTGCGGACTTGATGTTACGCGCCTCTTAGCGTTGCTCTGTCTTATTCCCCCCTCTGGAATGCTGAGATGCGCCCTTGCCTGAATTGCGAATCTTTGCCTAAGGCCAACTCGCGATTTTTTAACTGTGTTTCAGTTACTAGTAGCAGGTTACATCCAACATAAGTAGATGTCGGAGGAGCTGGCTAAGAAACATCAACAGCACTACGAACTCCTTAGGAACCACTCCTTGGCTTTACCCAATGAACTACCAGTTCCTAAGGGTTTCAGGATGGAGAGGTTCTATGACTACCATCAACAGTGTGGTCATGACATGGATTACTGCATGGCGTTAAAGGATGATATCCAAAGAATGATTGATCAAGGGAAATTGGTTCTAGATGAGAGTAACCCAGTGCATCCTGAGAATCAATCTCTACATGTCTACACGAATCCCCTTAACACCAACATCACCAATTACATTATCAACATCATCAGTTTGCAGTAATCCTAAACTACCCCAGCAACCATTTGTGGTCCATGTGCCTCAACGTAGTGCACCGGCACCACTAGCGACTAACAAAAACCCGCAACAACCATTTGTCCTGAGAGTCTCTACCCAGACATCTACCCTTGCACAACCTATTGACAAACCTACACCACCGCCTCAAGCATTAACACCATTAGCACCATTTGTCATTAGGGAGCCAATCCCTGCCCTGCATAAGATAGCTTGATAGCCTTCTCATCCAAAGAAATGAGAAGGACGCTTCACAGGTGAGGCATCAACAGAATGTACTGCCCTAAGTAGTTCTAAACCTATGTCCTTTCCCCTTGCATCTATATCCTCATTTCCAAAAGATGATGTTGTTATGCGTGGACAGTCATCGCCACCTCACCCAAAAGGGTCTAATCCCAGACCTAAAGTTGTCCCTCCTCATGAAATTCATCTTCTGGGATGAATGGAAGAGGAGAAAGGCAGCAAACAGGAAGGTGGCCCTAACCTTCTAAGCACTCTCACTCAGGTCAAATAGGCCTTGAAGTAGAAAAATACAACTGTGAGCCTGTACGACCTGATCATGACTTCTACAGCACACCGTGAGGCTCTAGTTTGCATGTTAACGATAATACCTATTGATGAGAACATGCCAGCGGAAGAGAAGGCAATCCACTCAGTCATGCTTCCTTTGCGCCTGCAGAACCAAAGCCATCCCAATTGACTTTTTGGGATGATTCCATTAGGGAAGACCCTGAAAAGGGTCAGGTGACTACAGCACCTCTTTTCATCACAATTCAGGTTGACCAACATAAGATCTGAAGGATACACGTTGATGATGGGGCTGCTACAAACGTCATCCCTTTCCCTATTGTGGACAAGCTAGGTCTGGTCGACTAGATCAGACCCACGATAACTTCATGCTTGAAGTCGTTCAACGGGGCACGAGTTGTGGTGAAAGGCATGATTCACATTGACTTTGTGGCAGGGGACTAGTTCCCCATGAATGCAACGTTCATCATGGTCAAAGAGATGCCTGGGTTTAACCTAATCTTGGGGAGGTCATGATTAGCACAACTTAGGGCTGTCTCTTCACCCATACATCAGGAAATCCATCTACTCTATGTAGGCAGGGAGGTGGTGATCCATGGCAATGAGGTGGCAACACAAGCCATAAACAACGTAGATCTAGAACAAGGCTCGAAGGTCATAACCTTTGAGAACGAGGTGCCTATCTCTGTAGACACTAACCATTTAGCAAAAGAGCCGGTCTAGTATGTCGGCTCAGAAAACAAAGATGTGTGGGCTGAGTTGCCCTTCCAAGTGGAGGACAACAATGCAGACAAAGGCCGTACCAAAGCATCTCGACCTTACACCTCACCTAATACATGATGGGTTAAGAAGTAGTTATGCATAGCGTAGCAACCCCACTGCTTTCTGCCCAGTTAGCATCTCTGTACATTTATTGCTTATTTGCTTTGCATCCATCCATCTACGTTAGCTTCACCAACTTACTTTTTCTTTTCAATTGTTAACATAGCTTCTGTTTATGTTAAGGCCCAGAATGGCCTAAAACTAATAATGGTCCAAAATGGCCTAAAACTAATAAACATTAAAAACATAAAATGAATAACATAAATAACACGTAAGCCAGAATAGCACCAAACTTATCATAATTCATTCTTCAAACAATGGTTCCACTTTACCAATGTTTCCAATAGTTTGCAAAAATACAAAAAAATTAAAAGCCCTGTTATCATATGTCATCTTCTCTCGCATCGTTTCCTCCCACATCATTTTCTTTTGCATCGTTTCCTTCTGCTTTGCCTTCCTCTGCACTACCTTCTTCTGCCTCATTGTTTCCACCCTTTGAGGGCCCTGCTTCTTCACCCAAAATCTGCATCACATAAAAACAAAGTAGTTAGCTAGAGTTACACATAAAAGCTAAAAAAAACCTAAACTGTTGCATCACAAAAAGTGACTAACCCAAAATGGCCCCGTGTCTGTCTCGAAGGGTATGTGGTCCAATCTGAGCCCTAGGCAATGCCAGACCTCCTCCTCCGTGATATCTACCCAGTGCCTATCACTTGATTCAGCGTTTGTAGTAGCTTTCTCCTTTCAGTGTCTGTCTCAATGGTCCTGGAGAAAAGGACGCAGTGGTGGTTTCACTTGTGGGAAGATTCACTTCCCGCTCAAGTGACTTAGTAACCGTCACTTGCTGCATGAACTTGTTATAGGCCTCAGAAGCACCAATGGCGTCCATGAATGCTTCATAAGTATACAACTTCACTGAAGCATCCCAGTATTATTTACGATAGGTGGCGCGTTCCAGTTTGTACATGTGTTTGTGGTTTTTCTGGGATTTCCCCCACTCATAAACTCTAGCACTATAATCCTTCCAATCTTGGTTCTTCTAACCCAACAAGTCCATCTGCATCCACTGCTCAATTATTTCCTAGGTGGCCTCATTGTTGCGCCACATAGTCGTCCAATATCTTACGTAATCTATGACAGCTGTGCGTCAATTACCATCATTGGTATCATGGGCCAGGAGAAACTAATTCCTGGAACGGAGGTCTCCCACCTCGGTGGTCAGATTGGCCTTTTCTTTATCCTACCTTTGGACCCGTTTCCATAGGTCTTCATTCATGCTCCTACATTCCCACAAGGAGCATGCCGAGTGCAAAGTGCATTTGCTAGCATCGTCATATACATGACGAGGCACCTCGGTCACTTCAGGTGGGAACGTAGACACGGCATTGACCTTCAATGCCCATTTCGGGTCCCGCTTAAGGTAGGAGGCTGTTATCACACACAAAAAACACATTAATCACACTAGTGTAGCAAAGTTTGGCAACTCAAGAATTCTAGTGTGGCAAGTTAAAAGCCTAGCATAGCTATTTTACTTACCCACTTCTGGATCAATTTTTCTAAGATGGCCAATCATGTCGTCGACAACCCCCTACATGAACGTAAGCTTATCAGGGGTCTCGGCCCATGGTTCCAGCTGGATCAAGCAAGGTCCTACAATGTCAACAGGGGTGTCTACCATATAACCAAATGCGTCAGTCATGACCAAGGTAGACTACAATAAAGCTGGCGAGTAACGCAAATGATAATAAAGGCTCCTACCCAACAAACCCTCATGGGTGATAGCAGGGGGTCGCCCATCGAAATACTGTTGAATATACTATCAAACTCACCAGCATCTTGTTTTAGCTCCCTTCCTTGCTGGCTCAACACTATAGTAGCACCTTCCATGTTCATCTGCTTCTTCGATGCTGAAATGTACTCAACAAGGGGATCATCAACGAAAGTCCCTTCCTAGTTGGCATGAGCTTCCTCTTTATTCGCTGGGGCCTTTCTTTTTAAGGCACTAGCATCCTCCTCATCATCAAAAATGTCCTCCTCGTCTGTAGGAGCATTTTCCTCGATGATGGGAGCCCCTTCCTTTGTGGTGGGGGTTCCTTCCCTCTTGACCAGGGGCCTTTCCCCTATGGTTGGGACCCCCACATCTTTATTAGTCACCCCTATTTCAAGGGCCAACATCTCTTCATTGCCTTCTTCTTCTTCCTCTGGCAGCAAAGCATTTTCGAATTAGCTTATAGCATGATTAACTTAAAATAGATGCTACGCTACACTATGCTACCTAGTGTAGCACAGCGTAGCAGGCATTAGTCAAATAAGCAAAGAAACAAGCAACAACAAAAGCATTTACCAATGGGGGACTATATCCTACATAGCTTAAACCGTAGCATCCGCCCCTCTTCTTCTTTCATTCGGGGAATCTCCTCAACTGGATTAGACCTCTTTCACCATAACTTGGTGGCCACCGTTTCTGCAATGAGGCATTTCCCCTATGATACGCTACCCATAGTAGCGGGGGACGCCTCTCCCATGCTATCCTAGCCACGAAATTTGTGGGCCACCCAATCCTTAGTCATCATAGAAAATGATTTTCCAATTGCTTCTGGGGAATTCTAGGCTTGGGTGGTCTGGAAAACTTGGCAAATCCATGGTTTGGAAATCTGGTTATGATCTTGCATAACCCAGACTCCATTCTCATAGACCACCAAAAATTCCACGAAATGTCTCAAACAGGATATGTAAAAGGCATGGTGCACGTTGAAACGAGACTCATGCTTCTTATGAAGCTTGACCATTTCAACTTGTAGGCCTTTGCAGAGATCCCTAGCCTAGTTGTAGTGGGCCCCCTCTTCCATTACTTCCCTCATCACCCAAGCTTCCTTAATCCTAATAATCTTTCCTTGGGAAAGTAGTTGAGGGGAAAGCATGGGCATAGAATATGGGGTAAATGTCTTTGGCTGCTTTTGGCTTCACTTTTTCTATAAGGATCCCCTTTCACCCTTTAGCCACTCCTCAATGTCCCTCTGATGGTTCGCCTCTTTTTTGGTCTTTGCCCCCACAAGGAGACCATCAGCAGGGACATCGAAAAGGTCCATGAATAGTTGGTCATTGATTACAAGGACCACGTGCACACTGTGCACACGTGTGTAGAAGCGATCTGCTTTTTTAGAAAAGGAGTCTGCTAGAGCGAGCATCTCAATGGCAAGAACGCTTGGGTTCACAACTAGGAACAAATCCATGAGCCCAGCATCCTGAATGTGGTTGATCAGCGATTCTGGGGCCCAGTTGCAAAGCTAGTGTTGAGTCTCATCTACTTCCCCATACTTGAAGTAGATGTTGGTGGCCTCATGATGCCCAGAGGTGATCACTGTCACCTCCTCAGACTTCTTCACCGCTGTAGCAGTTTGCACAAAAACTTACACAAAAACAAAAGTAGCATAAAAACAGAAGTAACACTCGAACATGCAACTAATTCACTATTTAGCTTACCAGGTTTAAACAGCAATGGGAATGGTGGAAGATCCACCAATAAAACTTCAACGATGATCAACTTAAAGGGTGCCCAATCCCTATCCAAAAAATCCAGCTCCTTGCACCTATCATAGAGCTGGGAGTACCAGGTTGGGTAGGTTTTGTACTCTCCCCCGCATTGGCCTATTACACCTACACGCATATTCTTAGTGGAAGAAAACTCCCGTAGCACCATCTGTGCCAAGGTCAATACATCCGTGCCACCATGAAGTCCATCCTTGTTGACAAAAAACCTGGTAACAAAAAAATTTTGTTAACATTTGCTTAGCGTAGCAAGTATTGCATAGCATAGTGGAATATCTTTACAGAACTCACCCGCCGGCACAGTAAACGGTTCCTGATGGGTTTTGAAAATAGGTTCCCATGTGGCGAGCAATAAACAAAGTGTTATACAGGTGGTAGCAACTGTATTTGGGGATCTCCCAGACCCAAGCCAGATATCTTAAATTTTTTGGGTGCTGACTGGATCCTTCTCCCTACCCACTCCTAATTGCTCCATCTGTCAAAAATTTAAGAATACCCCGGTTTGCCCCAGGCAACAAGGTTTCTGTTATTACGGTTGCTACCTCCTCCAACAAGTTTGACCAAACGATCACACTAAAGTGCTGGAGAAGAAATTGCAAAAAGTTCTATGCACCTTCCCTAAACCAAACCGCCTGCTGCCCCACACATGCATGAGGCGGAGGAACATTGGCCACTGGTTCATTCAGGTAGCACAGGACCCCTACGATTTCTAGGACAATCAAGATTGGCCTTAGCACCATCCTGAATAATACAATTGCAAATGTTAACGTCATGTTCGAGTGGGGATTCACATATAGCGTAGCAGAATTAGCAATTAGCAAATAGCATAGCACGATTCTCTCCATGCATGTAGCATAGCAAAAAACAACACAAAGCCAATAGCGTAGTAGGACTAGCCTAACGTAGCAACAAAAAAAACTAAACATAAATCTTTTGACAAGAAACAATTCAATGCGCTACTCTAGTTCCAACAAATCTTTTGCCTAACAATGATTTGCATTACGCTATCAAATCACCCACGTGGCCAAACCCTCCTAAGGGTTGTACGCTATACCGTTCGCATGCTTAGTTACTAAAATCACCTAAGCTTCTATGGCAAGCCAACCACATCAAGGGCGGTTTGGGAAACAACTACATGCAACCCTAGCGTAGCATTCGTACACCCGTTGTAGCCGAATCAGCAACAGCGACGGTGTATGGCAAAAAATAGCAACAAAACGATGACAGAAAAACATAGATTGCATAAATAAAAATTGCAAAACAAAAAAACAAATAAAGCAGAAGCAATAACAGTAGTATGGAAAAATGAAGGAAGCATAGCAACTTACCAAGCTGATGGGGTCTCCTCTTGCACCACGATGCGCGCCTGTGATACACGCCCCATGGTGTCCTTTACTTCGTCAACCTTGATGAGTTCCAGGTGTTTGCATTCTCTCCTAGGGGCCATCATTTCACCTACCAAATCTTTCTTTGTTGCTACGCTGAATTACCTTGCTCTCCATAGCACAATCACTCTATGCTCTGAATGTGGGCTCTGTGCTGTTACGGCGAAAATGACAAGTTTACTAGGGGTAAACCCCTATTTATGGCCAAAACGATGAAAAGAAACTTGTCATTCTCTCTCCCTAATTAATATTGGACGTTCCATACAGCATAGCATGCCCACCACGGTGTAGCAGCACTATTTGCATTAAGGCAGGTGGGCCTAATCAAAAGCTTTGACATGCTTCAAACTAGTCGCTTGCCTTCATAAAAAAAATAATATCTCGTTAGTGGTCCACAATGACCTTAAACTAGCAGCTTTGAACTTTTGCATTCTAGCGGTCCACAATGACCTTAAACTAGCAGCTTCAAACTTTTTCATTCTAGCAGTCCACAATGACCTTAAACTAGTAGCTTCAAACTTTTGCATTCTAGCGATCCGTAATGACCTTAAACTAGTAGCTTCAAACTTTTGCATTCTAGCTATTTGCAAAGACCTTAAACTAGCAATCCTAACTCATGTAGCTTCGATCTTGTTAGCAGTCCACAAATACTTTAAACTAATACCTTGTAGTCTTGCTAGGATAGCCTGTTAGCGGTCCGCAAAGACCTTAAACTAACACTTTTGACATAACTCGTTGGCAGTCTGCAAAGATATTAAACTAGTAGTTTTGCATTTTTACATCTAGGCGGTCTGCTACAACCTTAAACTGGCAAGTTGCAAATTCTATATCATAATTTATAATTGTTTCAACCATTTGCATCTCATTGCTACTTTGCAAATGTTCACTAGTCACAGTTATCACAAACAGGTATCCCTTGACTAGACATTTATCTCATTTTGACAAGTTGAGCGAGAATGGAAATGCATCATGATCTCTCTTCACCTTTAGCTTTAGTAGGTCCACATGGCGAGCTTGCAAGACAACTAAACCCAAACTCAATAGATTGGGAATCATCCGCAGATAGCACCATAGCATCCTTACAAGCATCCCTAGACTGGCCAGAACATCTAGTCCAAGCTCTAGATTTATAGGCCGAGGATGTAACCAAGGACCCTCTCATTAAAACACCTGTGACCACATTCAGGAGGAAATAAAAATGTTGAAACTTAGCTCCCTCCTAGATTCGCAAATGCACAAAGATATAGCCAAAATTCTGCAAGATAACATTGAGGTCTTTGCATGGTCATACAACGACATGCCAGGTTTATATCCGAGGCTTATACAGCACAACATTGTCTTAGACCCATGCATGAAAGTAGTTAAGCAGAAGGCTCACAAGGTTAAACCAGAGATTGCACTAACCGTACGGGATGAGATCACTAAGCTGTATCAGGCAGGTTTCATCTGGGTAGTTGATTACTTGGAATGGGTTTCTAACATCGTTGTAGTTTCTAAGAAAGCAGGAGGAATATGAATCTATATAAACTTCTAGGATCTAAACAAAGCAATAATTAAAGATGACTTCCCACTACCGAGTATCAATCAACTCATTGACACTATGGCTAGTCATCCTCTGTTATCCTTCATGGATGGTTTCTCCAGCTACAACCAGATTCGCATCGACCTAGAGCATCAGTTAACAAAAAACTTCATGACCCCATGGGGTACCTTTGTTACACTATGATGCCCTTTGGGCTCAAGAACGCCAAAGAAACCTACCAGAGAGCCATGACTTACATATTTAGCAACTACATCCTAGAGATGCTGAACAACTACGTGGATGACATAGCGATCAAATCTAAAGAGGCCACTAATCATCCCAACGATCTAGGTGTAGTTCTTAAGTGTTTCCAAATGCATGATTTATGCCTCAACCCAAAGAAGTGTGTCTTCGGGGTGAGAATCGAACGCATGCTAGGGTTTGCAGTATCAGAGGTTAGAATACGGGTGGACCCTGACAAAGTTAAGGTCATCGTTAATCTAGCACCTCCTAAAAACCTTAAAGAATTACGTAGGTTACAAGGTAGGATATAGTTCATCAGAAGGTTTATAGCAAAGTTGACTGACAAGTTACACCCCATGCAACATCTACTAAAGAAGGGGGTTAACTTTGAATGGACGACACAATGCTAACAAGCCTTTGATGATCTAAAGAAAGAGCTTTTGCACCTCCCAACTGTTTACCCACCACAAAGGGATAAGCCTTTCTTCATCTACCTTGCCACCTTAGACACGTCTATTGCGGCACTGCTATGTCAGAGACGAGATGATGGCTCTAACATTCCAGTGTACTACTTAAGTCATGCACTGATAATGTATGAGGAAAAATACAATGAGGTGGAGAGAAACTGCCTTGCCCTGGTATTTGCATTAAAAATGAAGGCATTATCTATTCTGCAGCAAGATTAACATCATTTGCAAGAGCAATGTAATCTAGGCTATCACAAACAATCTGTATGAAAGTAGCAAGATATCCCGGTGGAAGGCCATAACAGCGTAATTCGATTTGCATTATGTGAGCCAGATGTCAACGAAGGGTCAAGCTATATAAATGTAACTTACAACCTCACCCATCAATGACTAGGCGATCATAGATCCCGAATTCCCTGATGAGCATGTTAGCACTATCAATGTCATCCCGCCAAATCTTGAGGCTACTTTGTATTTCGATGGCACCTCGACCGCGCGAGGGGGTAGTGCAACTGCTGTCATTACATTCCCCTCTAGGTAAATGCAACCTTTTGCTTATCATTTTGCATTCCTTTGTACAAACAATGTGGCAAAGCACAAAAGGTTACTCAAGGATCTCTTAGCAGCCCAAGCATTGAACATTCAACACCTGGCAATTCACGGGGATTCACAACTCATTGTGAATCAAATCACCAAGGTCTACGTCTGCAAAGCTACACACCTACAGCCCTATTGTGACCTAGCAAAAAGTCTACTTAAATAGTTTGCGATAATGGATGTTCAACATGTGTCGCACAACAAAAACACCGAAGCAGATGCCCTGGCCACCTTGGCATTAAGTATGCCACCACACCTGTTTGTAAGTTTGCCAACTTTGATTACCGAGTATACGGAGCCTATCACTCAGGCAAAACACGTAGCCTTTATTAGCGCTGTGGATACCCAGGAGTGGTACTCCAACATTAAAGCCTAGCTGCAACATGGCAAGCCCCTATGCAGATTGACATCTGTCCAGAGATATGCGATTCGCAAGCATGCTCAGCAATATGTACTTATGGGAGACAACACCCTATGCAAATGTTCCTATGACAGGATATTGCTGGCATGTGTAAATGAGGAGCAAGTGTAAAAGGTAATTAATGAAGTACATGAAGGACTGTGCGGTGGACACATAGCACCTAGGGCCATGGCTACAAAAATTAGACACCTAGGGTACTACTGGCCTCACATGGAGCACGATTGTCTAGCCAAAGTCAAGACTTGTGATACGTGCCAAAGATATGCAAATCTCATACACATTTCACCTAAAGAGTTACATCCAATGCAAATCACGTGGCCTTTACAGCGATGGGGACTAGATATCATAGGAGATATCACACCTAAGTCTTTCGTAGGCCATAGCTTCATCATCACCACCACCGAGTATTTTACAAAGTGGGTAGAGGCTATTCCCTTTAGGAAGACTACATCCCAGCAGGTTTGCCACTTCATCTTGGATAACATCGTGACAAGGTTTGGGCTTCCCATGACTATTATGACTGACAACGGGCCACAATTCAGTAGTATGGAAACCAAAACCTTCTACAACAATCTTGACATCAGGCAATCGTTCTCCTCGCCATACTACCCACAGGAAAATGGACAAACGAAAGCTACGAACAAGTCCATCATCAACTTGCTCAAGAAAATGTTTCACCACAATAAGAGGCAATGGCATGAGCAAATGCTTATAGGACGAAGTGTAGGACTACGACAGGTAAGACACCTTATAGTCTTGTTTATGGATCTGAAGCGGTGTTACCTCTTGAGTTGCAGGTACCATCACTTCGAATGATCCTGTTGAACATCATGAGCAAAGCCCAAAACAATGAGTCGAGAATCATCGACCTTGACTCTATGGAAGAGGAGCGTGCACAAACACTTGATCTTATAGAGTACTATTAGAACAAACAACAGCAGAAGCATCATGCAAACCCACATCAATAGTTAGTAAAGAATGGGGACCTCGTTCTCAAGGCTGTCCGTGAGCATATAAATAAATTCTCAGCAAACTGGGAAGGTCCGTTCATGGTCACAAAAGCCTATGGAAATGGGGCCTTCAAGTTGGCAGACATGGATGGCAACGAGTTCGCAAATCCTATAATCATTCATACCTCAAGCCATACTACATTTGATGCATGAGTAAGATAAGCAAACATCCGCTACAATGTAAAACTGGAAAAGGTAAGCAATTGTCCGCTACAACGTAAAACTAGCACAGCTCGTTCACTACGATGTAAAACTAGCAAAGCTCATCCGCTACGATGTAAAAGTGGCAAAGGTAGTCTGCTATGACTATAAACTGGCATAGACTATCTGCCATGACATAAAACTGGCAAAGAATGTCTACTATGACATTAAACTAGCACAGACGGTCCGCTATGACTTTAAACTAGCCTATCCATCATTTGCTACGACGATAAACTAGCATAGACAGTCTACTAGAACTTTAAACTAGCGCATCCACCATCTGCTACGATGATAAACTAGCACTGCGGTCTGCTATGATCTTAAACTAGCACACCACGGTCTGCTGGGACATTAAACCAGCACATTAGATGGTCTACCAGGATCATAAACTAGGTTTGCGCCACATCCTTAGCATGCATCATGACTCATCAAGCAAATGAGCGTGCACATCGCCAACACAGGGTGGGATGTTGCAATTCCTGAATGCAGTTAACGATGCTAAGAAAACACCCTCAGGAACATGTGTAACACCACTACCCTTGGTATCTTACTAATCCTCTAGAGATGTCGTATGACATCTTACTAACCTTCAGGAGCTATTGCTACCACGGCCCTTTGCCCTGGCAATAGCTTCCGTGGTCAGTGCCTGCTACTGGAGTTCCAGCAGTACTGTGGCCTAGCCACAATGTTGCTATCCTCCAGCCCCTGTCGTCACCCAAGCCCAAAAGACATTCAGCTATTGGGTAGCATATCTCACAGCTGAACTACGTGATGTTTGAAACACCGTGAAAATTGCGAGTCGGCCTCAGGCAAAGATTCGCAATCTAGGCAGGGGCACATGTCAGAATTCCAGAGGGGAGAGTAAGACAGAACAACACCAAGAGGTGCGTAGCATCAAGTCCACAACTTCTTGTGCAGATTCCTAATCTTTTTATGCTTTGGCTATTTACGCTATATCACGCGACATAGCGGAATGGCGCTTAGCATGATGCTGTTTCAACATAGTCCGGCATCAGAAGGATAGTTACTTCGGCATAGCGAGAAACTTGAGCAGCGTAATATGCAACTTCTTGTGTATTTCGCTAAGTCTTTTATTCAAGGCCAGGTTTACGCTCTGTTACGCACGGCAACGTAATGAGCTCCAAAGCAACCAAAGGCAAAGTCCAAGAAAGTGCGATTGCTCATCATACGCTCAGCACGCAACGTAGTGTATCATAGCGTATTGCGTTGCCAAGCTAGACATCCTTTACGCTTCATTACGCGTGGCTGCGTGTGCAAGCGTAAAACAGCCTGAATCTATTGTTTCCACGTTATGTTACGCTCGTGCACGCAACTCAACGTGATGAGCGTAATATAACCTAAAGACAGTTGAAACATGCCCGACGTGCACCTCTTCTTCACACACACAATACGCGAACGAGCGTATTGTGCGTAATCATGAAGTTTTACACAAAAACAGTCAGACCAACAGTACCCGAAACATTCGGAACATGCGTCATCAGGGTTGCGCCTCTTCCACAAGACATTGCAACCTATAAATACCCCAGTTGACAAAGATACGAGGGTTGGCAAATAAAAGAAGCAAAGGCATTTTCTGAGCACCTGAGCACTTATCATTTTTAGAGCAGAGATAAAGAGAGCAGCGCTTTGGCAATTGTTGACAGCATCACCTTACGGCAGAAACAGAGCACAGTTCACTTTGAGCACCGACGACAAGAGTAATCTTTCTGCTGGGAAGACTCTATTGGTCGGAAATAGTTGATTGGTAGACGTCAGAGCTTGGCCTTCCTTACATCACGGCTCTAGCCCACGAGGTAGATCGGACTTCTGTTTGGACCGTTTTCTTGTTGTTTTGTGCTTGCTTCACATCCAGTAATCAGGGACTCCCCAGTGTAATTTCTCATACAAAATATACATTTTTCAAGCCAAAGCGCAGATCTTGAAACTACGTGCTTCTCTTATGTCAGCTTCCTCTTATTGTGTTTCGTGTTATCATTGTTGCAATTCATCTATATCGTTTTCCCCTCGTTTTTGCGACTCCTTAAATCAGATCGTGTTCACGAGATATTCATCGATTTACTGATTAGTAAGTCCCTGTCTGATCAACAAGACCGTTCAAGGTGCCGTGGATTCGTTTTTCCAGCATAGCCCTCGCGCGGATCCATGGTTAAAACTGTGTACACGGGATTCGTTCGGTGTTTTCCAGCTGCCGACGTTTTCTGTCATTACAGTTTTCTGGTGCTAGAAGGAGGGACTTCAGGCTCCAATCCGAATATTTCGGGTAGCCCTGGTAGCGATCCATACCCTAAACCGTAGACATAATACCTCTAGGGAAGTTTACGGCCAATCACGTGGTATAGATCGGTCGCAAGGACGATTTCTTTGAAATCCTGCAGGGTAGAAAGCCTATTTGTGCTTTTGTTGCCAACCATCTCTTAGATCCGATTACCAGTTACCGTTAACTTCATTGATCAATGGATTCCTTGTACACAACCACAACTTCCATGGTCCCTACCAACTTGGGTGCCACATCTGTGAACCCTATTGTGGCCACAAGACCAGCTCCTGGCGCAATAGGATCTCAGGGGCCATTGCGCCGTTCATTGAGGCTTCAGGGAAAAGAGCCCGTCTTCACGGTCATAACCCCTGAAGAATATAACTTTATGTGCGTTAAGATCCAGGCGAAGCTGGCCCTTAGCCGAGCCGAAGTCGAAGCGAAACGAAACTTTGAGGTGGTCCACCGAGGGGGCCATGACTTCAAACCAACAGCTTACGACATCATCCCTTTGACTGAGCATCAACATGAACTTATCACACACTTGGTCATGGCCAGGAGTCAGGCTGCATAGGCTATGGTTGAACCCCAGAATGAGGAGGAGGACGACGAATTGGCGGCCCAGTCGGAACATTCGTTCCATACTCTGAGCCCTCATACATACGTAAATCCCCTGTTTCCTTTCAATGGAGAGGCTACCTCTCTTAACACAGCCATGACGATGCAGATGCACGTCCCTGCCCTTCCGCAGTCCATTGCGCAGCCGTCTGAGCTGCAAACACAAATACCGCATAATAACACGGGGGCAGTTTCGTCACTGTAGGTACTTAGCATCCCAGTGGTGGCCCCGGCGACCGTTGCGCCCCATTTCATCCATCAGATGCAACCTCACAACATATCCTCAACGCACCCAGCGCAGACCTTGTCGCTTTCGCCCCCTCCAACTCAACAAACTACCGCAGTCGGTCAGCCACAAACTTACGCCCAACAGCCTGCTGCAGGTCAGTGGGCCAACCCGGTGGCACAACAGACCTAGTCTGTGGTGTATGGTGTGCAACCCCCCATTGCATCTGCAACGTATGGCCCATAGGGGGTACCGCAGTATCCTCATCCTTATCTCGCGCAGTAGGCGGCAGCTAACCCTTCTGCGCAAACCAACGGGTGGTGGTCTTCACAGGCTCCCCTGCCTACTGGAATCCCCGCCCCGCCAGCAGCCAGAACACCTCGCTCGTCCTTTCCATTTCCTGGCGTCGCCCTCCCGGTCCAACCTCCTATGCCTTCTGCACAGGCACCTCCGTCAACAGGCCTGGACCAAGCTTTCCAGCTGATACAAACTCTTATCGAAGAGGTTCGACGCCTCAAAGCCACTAGTTTTGACACTGTTCAGATCATGGACTTTTATTAGGATGATCCCATTAGTCCAGAGGTTCCTATGCTGTCGTTGCCTCCGGGGATGTCCCTGCCTCATTTCACCAAGTATAATGGGGTGGGAGATCCCAACGCGCACTTGGTCACCTCTAGGTCTGAGTCCTTGTTGTTGCAAAAGTGGCCACACACCATCATCCAAGTCTTTGCAATGTCGCTAACAGGGAAAGCTTTAGATTGGTACCGAGCCCTCCCACGCTCTTCCATCTCAACCTTGGAAGAACTACTGACCCAATTTGTGACCCGCTTCAAATACAATTTGAAACTGGAAGTCACATTGGATCAGCTCATGGGGGTGAAACAAGACCCGCTCGAGCCGGTCCAAAAGTTTATATAGCGTTGGAATGCTACCTTGAATGAGATCCGCGAGCCGATCGCGGACTCACATATGCTGGCGATGTTCAAGGGAGAAGTCAATGATTTCATTAAGTCAAAGCTGTACTACCTTTCCCCTAATTCTTTACATCAGGCCTTCGCTCAAGTTAGAAGCATCCAAGATGCTGCGGAGGCCAGCAAAGACCAGGCGTATGTCGCCTACAGGAACGCGCATAACAAGAACAAAGACAAAGGCAAAGCAACGACAACGACAGTAGCTGCAATGACTGAGAGTACAAAGACAAAGAATAAAAAGGCACCCACCGCGCCTCCTGAAACCACGACTGGTGTCGGCACCAACCAGGACACGACTGCCCCTGAAAAGGCCCCTCAGCCTAAGCCAAACTTTGAGCGTAAGGATCGCTCAAAGTACACGGCATTACCTGTAAAGCATTTTGAACTGTTGAAACAACTGTTAAGGGCAGGGAACATTCAACCTAAGAAGGTGTCCGAGGAGGCTCTGAAGCGTCACATACGTCATTGTGAACTGCTGAAGAACCCTTCTTTAGCCTTACCTAATGAACCACTAGTTCCGCGATCTTTCAGGCTGGACCATTTCTGTGACTACCACCAGCTGTGTGGTCACGATACGGATTACTGTTGGGCGTTGAAAGACGACATTCAACGTATGCTGGACGACGGTTCACTCAAGTTAGACAGTAGCAACCCGACGCGTCCAGAAAACCAAAAATTGCACGTGTATAAGGACCCGTTGAACGCAAACGACGATCCTTATACAATCACTGTGGTAAGTACGAACAGTGAGAGGAGGGAACCATCAAAACAACCCTTTGTTTTGCGTGTCCCTACCAACTCACCAAGGGGGCCAACCATTTCATCGGCAGTTAGTGGCGTCTCGAGGCCGCCCTTCATTATACGGGCACCTTCTCAGATACACTCTCAGTCATGCAACAATAGCCAAGCCGCGGCCTCGTCCACGTCCATGCCCAAGGCACCCTTCATTATCAGGGTGCCAAAATTAGAGGCTACTCCTCTCACGCAGGGGCAGCCCTCCAACCAAAAGCGTCAACCCTCACCTCCCAAACAAAAGAGAGAGGACACATTAGTTAACGCAACGAAAGATCATTCTACGCTCGGCTTCCCTAAGCCTAGGCCCCTGGCTTCTATGCCTTCACCTATACCTCAGGGGCAGGATAAAGGTGCAGAAACGCAACCGCCTTCTCTTGGCAAGAAAAAGAGCAACCCTCTGACTAACGTCGTTCCACCTCAGGAGATCTGTCTCTTGGGCCGAATGGAAGAGGACAAGGGGAAAAAACAACCTAGCCGAGAGAAGGACCTTCTCGATGCGTTCACGCAAGTTAAACAGGATCTCAAACAAAAGAACATAACGCTGAGCCTTTACGACCTGCTTATGACATCTTGAGAACACTGTGAGGCTATGGTTTGCATGCTGACATCCATATCAGTGGATGAAAGCCTGCCAGCGGAAGAGGAAGCGATACATGCTGTCATGTTTCCTTCCGAAGCTGAGCAACCTACGCCTTCCTCACTAACCTTCCACGATGGGCCTATCAAAGACGATCCTGAGAAAGGTCAGGTAACCACTAAACCTATGTTTAGCACTATCCGGGTCAGTCAATACCGGATCCGGAGAGTGCACGTAGACGATGGTGCGGCTACCAACGTCATTCCCAATTCCATCGTGGATAGGTTGGGTCTGGTCGACCAGATCATGCCCACGACGACGGCCTGCGTAAAATCGTTCAACGGGGCACGGGTTCAGGTTAAGGGGACGGTGCGTATCGAGTTTGTGGCGGGGGATCAATTCCCAACAAAGGCCACTTTCTTAGTCATTGAGGAGATGCGAGGGTTCAACCTAATCTTGGAGAGGTCATGGTTAGCTCAGCTGAGGGCGGTTTCGTCACCAATACACTAAGAGATACACCTACCCTATGCCGGAGGGAAGGTTGTGATACGTGGTGACGAAATCACCCCCAAGACCGTCAATAACATCGAAGAAGAATGGGGTTCAAAGATAGAAACGACTGATGAACCAACCCGTCTCCAAACCCCTCAACAACCTGACAGTAATGGCGACGGTCTAGCTTGGGCTAACCTACCATTTCTGGATGACAGCGTAGAGGAGTCAAACCATAAGTCTCCTCGCCCTTACGCGACGCTCAACGTAAAGGCCATCAAAAGACAATTGCGTATCGATGGTTGAACGATGGTCTTTGCGTACATTACCTTTTTCTTAACGGGTTGTCATGGTTATTACTTAGCAGTTTCATTTCATGCATTCTCACGTTACTTTCGTTTGCAGTTCTTACGCTTGCCATTTATCTTCACAGTGTTGTCTCTTTCATACGCATGGTATTCACGTTTCTTGATCACTTTAGCACAATTATGCAAAATTCTGTACCAGTATCATTTACGCTTTTCGTATTATGCAACTGGCCCGCAACGGCCTTAAACTAGTGACACAGAATTGTGCACCACTATCATTCACGCGTATTACGCAATGGCCCGCAACAGCCTTAAACTAGTTCAGGCCCACAATGGCCTTAAACTAGAAATTACGCTCTATCATTATCACTTAGGTGAAATTTTCAACAATTACGCTCACACTCTACAGGAAAAATGCAAAAAAGAATAAAAAATGTGTAACTGACATTTAACGCATCCACCAGGTTTTATAACACGTCTTTTCAATCATTCGTAACATGATATTGCACTCAACATCAATAAAACTATGCGTAAATTATAATTACACATTTTCTCTACTGCCACTATCACCGGTATCTCGTAAGTCCGGATCCAATGCTAATGGATCCTCCTCCAATGGGCCGTCATTTCTAGGGATGATTCTTTCACGAAGAATGTCCTCTTTGTGAGGTCCTCGTCCCGGCGCCGGCTCCACGGAAGGACGCTCTTCATCATTGCGTTCTTTTGTCTCTTCTGCTGCCTCTTCCTCTGCTTCTTCTTCTGCTTCCACCACTCCCTCTGCTAACTCCTCAGCTTTTTCGTCTTCCCTATCCTCGGCTGGTACCTGAACACAGTAAGCACATTAGCTACACAAGACTTAACATCGTAATTAGAAACGCAAACTAAGTCGCGCGTAAACCTACTTGTGACGGCCCTGCTTCCGCAGCAAAGGGAAGCTTGTCCAGGCCAGCCCACACGTGCCTCATAATCTCTTCCTCCGTTAGATCTGGTCATACATCCTCTCCCAAGGCAGCTCCAGCCTTCACTTTCCCTTTCTCCACGCTGCTCCAACGGGGTGGGTCCGGGAAGAAAGTAGGGATTGTAGCTTGACCCCCAGGGAGAGTCACCTCCCTTTCCGGGGACGCACTTACAGTCACCTGCTCTTCAAACTTCTTGAAGGCTTCGAAAGCTCCAATGACGTCCAGAAATATTTCCAAGGATTGGGTCCTGACGGCAAAATCGCGGTAGAGCTTCCAAGGATTGGGTGCTTGTGGTCCTTCTCCTTCTGCCCCCATTCTTGCACGCTTGCACAATAGTCCCTCCAATCCTGGCTTTTCTGAGCTAGGAGCTCTATCTGCATCCGCTGCTCTACTGATGCCCGACTGGTTTGTACGTTGTTTTTGATGGCTGTCCAATACCAGGAGTAATCGACAACAGCAGTACGCCAGTCTTCATCCCCCATCGCACGCACCTGTAGGAAGTCGCACCACAATTTTAAGTCTCCAACCTCTTTGGTCAGAGACTCAACCCTCTGCTCCAACCTCTGCAGCCTTTTCCATAGATTCTCATTAACGCCCTTACTCTCCCATAAGGAGCGTGTCGAGCGTAACGCACATTTACGCATTTCCTCATAAATGTGACGTGGCACGGCTGCTTCATTGGATGGTGGCTCCACTATGTCCAGATCAATGGGCTCCGTGGGATCCCATCGGAGGCAAGCTCCTAACAGAAACAACCATCAAGCATTGATGACATATTACCACTACGTGATATCACAAACTTATTATGACCATAACGTACAAGCTCCAGGTTCGACATGCTCTAGGCGCTTGATCATGTCACTAACAACCCCTTCCATGAAGGCAAATTTGTCAGGAAAGTCTTTCCACGCCCTGCTCACAGCGACAGACGTGGACACCTCCTCTTCTCCTGTAGCGTAATCCAGTTAGAAACCTCATTTATTTATAGAAATCCTGCAAACACGCTAACACCCCATTCCCTCTACCGGTGATAGTGGCGACTTCACCGACATCTTCAGTCGCCCTTTCCCTTTCACGCACTTGAGTCTGTGCGTTGCTGGTTCCAGTAGCTGGGGCCTCCTCACACACCAGAGCCTGTACGCGGCTCACGCTAACAGCTGGGGCCTCTTCTTCCAAAATTGAGGCCCCCTCCCTATGACTTAGTGTTACTGCCCCCGTCTCAGGGGTCAGTTTTTCCATAATTTCTACTGGTCATGTCATAGCACCTTAGTATATCATTACAAAACATCTAAACAAACGTTGCGTAATACAATTTCCACACGCTTACCAGGCGGAGGCTTACTCCGCTAAACTTTGACCGCCACAGTTCGGCCTGCATCACCGTCAGGGGCCTCGGCTATACGGAGTTTCTTACGCCGAGCTGCAAGTTCTACAATTTCTTCCGCCAAGCGTTTCCCTCGCGAGGCGTCGCCAGTGTAAGTAGGCATTATCCCGCCTACACTGTCGAGGCCTCGCACTTGGGGCACCACCAAACCCTTGGTCGTTATAGACAGTGACTCCCCAATCCCTTCCTGCTGATCCTGCCCATGGGTAGTGCTGAGAATGTGGGCAATCCAAGGTCTGGACAACTGGTCTCGGTCTTACTGCACCCAGACCCCATTCCTTTGGATGACTAGAAACTCAGCAAACCGTCGGAGGCAAGCTATGAAGAAGGCATAATGCACGTTGAAACGGGACTCAAGCTTCTGGCGAAGCTTGATCATCTCATTACGCAGTCCCTTGGCAAAATAGCTTGCCTAGTCGAACTGGGTCCTCTCCTCCAGAACCTCTCGCATAATACGGGTCTATTCTACAAAAAAGAACTTCCCCTGCGAGAGAGTTTTGGGGAAGGTCCGGGCCTGGAAAAGGGGATAAAGTGTCTTGGCAACGCTCATCTCGAATCTTTCGCAGGGAAACCCTTTAGTCTCCTTCGGGACCCTTACCCACTCCTTCAGCCAATTCTGGAAGGCGACGCTCCACTTCGCCTTCTCACTTACGGGAGGGCCATCTGAGGGGACGCCAAAGAGGTCCGCGAAGAGCTGAGCGTCGATGTTAAAGCTTACGCGCACGTTATGTACGCGCGTCCAGAAACGCTTGGCCTTTTCGTTGAAGGAGTTGACCAGGGTTAGCATTTCACTGGCGGGGACATCAGGAGTCGCAGCCAAAAATAGGTGCATTAGCCCTGCTACTCGGATCTTGGAGGTCACCGCGACTGGGGCCGCCAAGTGGCCGAGCCAGCGCTGTGCGTCTTTGATGTCGCCGTAGCGAAAGAGGACAGTGTTCGTCTCGTGGCCGAAAATCGTAAAGGTAATCTCCCGAGATTCCCTAACTGCACAACGTGAAGCACAAATTAACCAAAGCTCTATTACGCAATGTCCACAATGTACAATTACATTACGCAATAACCAACTATACAACAGCTTTACCGGGGCCAAATGGCAAGGGAAATAGCAGGAGTTCCCTCTGCACATCCTCGACAGTAAGGGGCGGATCTAAGGTCCAGTCATCGTGCAGCCACCCGAGTCTTTGGCAATTCTCAAAAGCCCTAGCGTAACGGGTGGGGTACTCACGCATGTCAAAGCCAATCTGCTCTATAACACCAACGCGCACGTTGCTAGTTGCGGTAAACGCCATTATCATCGTTTCGGCCCATGATAACACATCCCCATCTCCAACTAACCTGTTGTCCTGAATAAAGAACTTGTACCATACAACATAGGCTTATTTTACATTTTGCGCATGGGCTTCTCTTATATTTCACACCGACAACAAACATAAAACAAAACAAAAACATAGGCAGTTAATAAAATTCGCTTACCCGCCTGTGTAGTACACCATGCCTTGTGGGTTCTGGAAACAGGTCGAGACATGGCGAGCCACAAAAAGCATGTTATATGCGTGATAACAGCTGAATCGAGCCATTTCCCAGATCCAGTTTAAGCTTCGCAAGCCCTGGGCGTTAAGTTCTCGGTCCTCGAGGCGGCCCATATCGATGGCCCCGTCTGTCAAGAAGGCTAGAATCCCTTGCGTAGAACCTGCCAGCAGGTGCTCTAACAAGGCACCGGTGATGTCATCAGACAAATCAGACCACACGATGATGCTGAAGTTGTGCAGCAAGAACTGCAGAAACTCTAGCGCACCCTGTCGAAACCATATTGCCTTCCCTTGCAACCGCGTGTGCGGGGGAGGGACATTGGGGAAGATGGGGTTTATACAACACAGAACCCCAACAATATCCAACACAACCAGAATGGGCTTTAGCGCAACGCTGTACAGAAAACCCAATACATACATCAACACCCGCATTTACATTTACGCAACTAATATAGAACACTTATAAATTACACCTAGTTATTCAAGCTGAAATCGCCCAAACCCTTGTAATAACGCAAGGTTCGTCCCTGACAACGGCGGTAGACGTAACCCCATTAAACCCTCGCACTAACCCGAGGTCCGCAATTTTGACATCCACATTCACGCAAAAGACATCATGAAAAGTAGACATTAAGAACAAACATAAGCATATGAAGAATGGCCTACCGGTTCAAAGGCGTAGGGTCACAAACATCGACCAGCACCTGCGAAACAAGATTCATATTTTCTTGCACTTCATCAATTTTGGCCAGTTTTGCGTTCTTCCTCTTGATCTTCGGTGCCATTGCGACGGCTTCAGAATTTTTCACAGCTTAACACTTGCAAATCTTCGCAAGATTACACGCTCTAACTTTCTGCTCTTCCTTCTCTCAGCGACAGTCACGAGTTCTAATTCTCAATAGCCAACAACCTATCCTCATCAAAAAACTACTTACTTATACGCGAGGATCACTGACTTGATATCCGGTTTCAGCAGGACCTTCCTAAAACGAAACCCGAAAATCTATATATTAATGCGGCTGATATCGCGCACACCAATGTCCGAAATGACGTTAAACTACCACATCTTATCGCCTCGTAATCGGGTAGCATTGATTACAGCTTGTTTACAATATTCAAAATTCAGTTAGCTTGCCACGTTCAACGACAGCACGTCACCCTTCTTCTAATCATTTACGCACTTTGTGATTTTGCAGGACAGACGGGAAATGGACGCAATATTTTCAGCGCCTCTAACTTTGACAGGCCCATACGGGAAGGTAGTTAGGCAAGTCGATTCCACGCTAGTAGACGTCAACCCCCCTTTAGAAGGCATAACCATGGCTGCGTCGGAGATGTCCCCAGAGTGGCCAGAACAGTCGACGCGCACGCTAGACCTGGAGGCTGGAGACATAACTGAAGACCCCCTCAGTAAGGTTTCTATCGTTACGCATAAGGGTCAAGACAAAACACTTAAAGTCAGCTCTTTATTAGACCAGAAAACGCACGATGCCATAACACAGGTCCTGCAAGACAACATTACTGTCTTTGCATGGTCATACGAGGATATGCCTGGATTAGATCCCAGGCTAATCCAGCATAACATCATCTTAGACCCGCAGATTAAAGCAGTTAGACAAAAGGCACGCAAAATCAAGCCAGAGATCGCGCTAGCCGTGCGTGATGAAATCACTAAACTGTATCAGGCTGGTTTCATCTGTGCAGTTGGTTACTCGGATTGGGTGTCTAACATTGTAGTCGTCCCAAAGAAGACTGGAAGCATACGCATCTGCATAGACTTCCGGGATTTGAATAAGGCCACAATCAAGGATAACTTCCCGCTACCGAGTATCGACCAGCTAGTCGATACAACAGCTGGGCATGCGTTGCTGTCCTTCATGGATGGCTTTTCAGGCTATAACCAGATTCGCATTAATCCATAGCATCAATTGACCACGACATTCATGACGCCCTGGGGCACCTTTTGTTACACTATGATGCCTTTCGGTCTAAAGAACGCCGGAGCAACATATCAGCGAGCCATGACTTACATCTTTAGTGATTATCTCCTAGGAAGACTGAATGACTACGTAGATGATATAGCAGTTAAGTCTTTAAAGTCTGAGGATCATTCAAAGGACCTGGAGTTAGTCCTTAAAAGATGCTCCAAATACGAGCTCCGTCTTAACCCAAAGAAGTACGTATTCGGAGTCAAAACCGGACGCATGCTGGGGTTTGTGGTGTTAGAAACCGGCATACAAGTTGACCCTAATAAGGTTAAAGCCATTGTCGAGTTAACACCTCCTACAGACCTCAAGCAATTACGCGGGTTACAGGGACGCTTACAATTCATACGACGGTTCATCTCGAGATTAACCGATAAGTTACACCCTATGCAACACTTGCTAAAAAAGGGGGTTAATTTTGAATGGACCGACGACTGCCAGCGTGCATTTGACAGCTTAAAACAAGAGCTGCAACATTTACCGACGGTTTTCCCACCACAAAGGGATTTGCCATTTTACATTTACCTCGCGACTTCGGACGTAGCGTTAGCAGCATTACTTTACCAGAGGAGGGATGATGGGTCGAAAGCGCCCATCTACTACTTGAGTCATGCTTTATGTGCGTACGAAACGAGGTACACAGATGTAGAGCGTAATTGCCTAGCCTTAGTTTTTACGCTTAAAAAGTGTAGACATTATCTCTTCCGTAGCAAGGTCAACGTCATCTGTAAAAACAACATTCTTAGGGCCATTACGCATAGCTTATACGAGAGTAGTAAAATAGCTCGCTGGAAGGCTATCACGGCAGAATTCGATCTGCACTACGTTGGCCAATCATCTACGAAAGGTCAGGCAATAGCTGACCAGTTAATAACTTCACCAATTAACAATCAAGCAAATATCGAACCAGAGTTCCCTGACAAACATGTACATAGTTTAAGCCTTGTCTCGACAGGCCCCGAAGCAATGTTGTACTTTGACGGCGCTTCAATCGCTAGAGGTGGCAGTGCTGCCACTGTTATCACGCTATCGCCTGAGGATGTGCGTCTACACACTTATCGCTTGACCTTCCCTTGTACGAACAATGTGGCAAAGTACAAGGGGCTCCTCAGGGGATTACTAACTGCCGATGAACTCGATGCTCAACACCTGGCGATTAGGGACGATTCGATGCTTGTCATAAATCAGATCACTAGAGTCTACGCCTGCAAGGCTGTACATTTGCAGCCCTACTGCGATACGGCTAAAGAGCTTTTGAGACGATTTGCGACCATCGATGCCCAACACATGCCACGCACGGATAACACACTAGTCGACGCACTGGCAACACTGGCTTTGAACGTGCCTACACATCTTTTTGACACCTACCCCGCATTGATTACAGACTGCACAGATCCTATCATTCAGACGGCGCAAATCTCCTCTCTTCTCGAGGAAAGCACGCCTGAATGGTATGATGACATTAAAACTTACCTTTTACAGGGTGAGCCACTGTCTGCATTGACACGCGCACAAAAAGACGCAATCCGTAAGCGGGCTAAGCAATACGTCATCATCGGAGACAGCACTCTTTGTAGATGCTCCTTTGATGGCGTGCTGCTGACTTGCGTCGACAAAAACCAAGCACGGCATATAGTCGGCGAAGTTCACGACGGACTGTGCGGTGGCCACGTAGCACCACGGGCTATGGCCCTAAAAATCCATCGCTTAGGATACTACTGGCCACGCATGGAAAAAGATTGCCTGACGAAGGTTAAAACCTGTGACACGTGTCAGCGTCACGCAAATCTTATACACGTGTCACCCACAGAATTACATACAACATAGATAACATGGCCATTTCAACGATGGGGGCTAGACATCATAGGCCCGATCACGCCGAAATCTTCCGCAGGTCATAGCTTCATTATTATCGCTACTGAGTATTTTACGAAGTGGGTAGAGGCTGTTCCCCTGCGGAAGATCACATCTCAGCAGATTTTCCATTTTATCCTGGACAA
>MNCI01028452.1:314729-353677 GCA_015680685.1 Gnetum montanum | reverse complement strand
ATTTGCGACCATCGATGCCCAGCACGTGCCACGCACGGATAACACACTAGTCGACGCACTGGCAACACTGGCTTAGAACGTGCCTACACATCTTTTTGACACCTACCTCGCATTGATTACAGACTGCACAGATCCTATCATTCAGACAGTGCAAATCTCCTCTCTTCTTGAGGAAAGCACACCTGAATGGTACGACGACATTAAAACTTACCTTTTACAGGGCGAGCCACCGTCTGCATTGACACGCGCACAAAAAGACGCAATCCGTAAGCGGGCTAAGCAATACGTCATCATCGGAGACAGCACTCTTTGTAGATGCTCCTTTGATGGCGTGCTGCTGACTTATGTCGACAGAAACCAAGCACGGCATATAGTCGGCGAAGTTCACGAGGGACTGTGCGGTGGCCACGTAGCACCACGGGCTATGGCCCTAAAAATCCGTCGCTTAGGATACTACTGGCCATGCATGGAAAAAGATTGCCTGACGAAAGTTAAAACCTGTGACACGTGTCAGCGTCACGCAAATCTTATACACGTGTCACCCACAGAATTACATACAACATAGATAACATGGCCATTTCAACAATGGGGGCTAGACATCATAGGCCCGATCACGCCAAAATCTTCCACAGGTCATAGCTTCATTATTACCGCTACTGAGTATTTTACGAAGTGGGTAGAGGCTGTTCCCCTGCGGAAGATCACATCTTAGCAGATCTGACATTTTATCCTGGACAACATAGTAACCAGATTTGGTCTCTCGATGACTATTGTGACCGACAATGGACCACAGTTTAGTAGCACGGAAACCAAATCTTTCTGTGATAACCTAGGCATTAGACAATCTTTCTCTTCCCCCTATTACCCGCAAGCGAATGGTCAAGCTGAAGCAACAAATAAAGTGATCATCAATCTGCTCAAGAAAATGCTCGATGGCAACAAAAGGCGGTAGCACGAACAGATCCTCTATGTGCTATGGGCATATCGTACTAGGTGTAGGATAGCTACGGGTAGTACGCCTTATAGCCTGGTTTACGGGTCTGAAGCAGTGCTGCCCCTCGAGTTGCAAATTCCTTCTCTGAGAATGGTCCTCTCCACGATTATAAATGAGGCTCAACACACCGAGTCTCGAATCGCAGATCTGGATTCAGTCGAAGAGAAGCGGATACAGGCTCTTGACACAATCGAAAGGTATCAAGACAAACAGAGACAGAAGCATCATCATAACCTTCAGCAACGCCCGATCAAGAAAGGAGACCTTGTTCTTAAGGTCGCGCGTGAACTAGTAGGCAAGTTCTCTGCAAACTGGGAAGGCCCTTTCTTAGTGGTGGACATGTACAGCAACGGAGCATTCAAGTTAGCAAACGTCAACGGAAATGAACTACCAAATCCTGTAAATCATGTGTATTTGAAGCGGTATTACATTTAGCAGCATCTATGGTGTCAACAGCAGGTATGGCAATACTCGTCCGCTACGACGTTAAACTGGCATCGAACGTCCGCTACGATGCTAAACTGGCACTGATCGTCCGCTACGACGTTAAACTGGCATCGGACGTCTGCTACGACGCTAAACTGGCACTGATCGTCCGCTACGACGTAAAACTGGTATTCCTTGCACGCGTCCGCCACAACGCTAAACTGGCAATATACGTCCACTACGACGCTAAACTGGCATTGATTGTCCGCTACGACGCTAAACTGGTAAGTTGCAACCGTCCGCTACGACGTAAAACTGGCAATGTTGTACAGGTCTGCCAAGACAAAAAATTGGCATCTTTTGCACACGTCCACCACGACGCTAAACTGGCACAGGTAAGTAGCCGTCTGCTGAGACATAAAACTAGCACAGATCTGTCCTTGGGTCATGACATGAAACTGACATCCACAGCACGGTTTGCTGGGACCATAAATCAAATATACCACAGTCCGCTACGACGTAAAACTAGCACTTCTCGGTCTGCCCAGACTTTAAACTGGGACCATGGTCTGCTGAGACTTAAAACCAGTGATGACAGTCTACCAGGACTCAAAACTGGGACTTACAGACTGCTGCCATGTAACTCAAGCGAGCGTGATCATCTCTGTGCAGCCGCACAACAAACAAGGTGGGATACTGGGACAGTCCCAGCGTCGCCACCCCACTGGCATCCTACTGATTCCTCGGATGAGCTGGGAGACATCTTACTGATCCCTCGGAGATGCCGCCACCGCGCCCGCTGTAGTGGTAGTACCTCTGAGAGTTTAGTCTCGCTAGCCGGAGCCCCGATGAAATCCTCGTCGACAACGACCACGGCAACCTCCGCCAATCATCGTCATCGGACGCTGGCTTTGCAAATTCATCTTGTTGGTTCCTTGCCTAACCAGTTAGGTGCACTATGTCTGATGCCTTTTGGCGAAGATATGCTGGGCCCAATCATCAAGATTGGCGGCTCCGCCCTCATGCTCCGGCTCCTCCTTCACGGCCCGATCACTCTATCTCGCATCTAACGGCGCTCGCTTCAACGACCCTGCGTCTTGTTCGCATTAGCAATGGTGTCCTCTGTTGTCTTTTGTGGTTGCAGGTTACTTGCTTTGGAGGATGTCATTCAAAGGTGCGACCATCTGAGCAATGAAGTACAACAGCGTCTTGAAATGGCTACTCAGGTCCGCCCGACCACTTAGATCTGCATGCCTATACCTCTCAAAATCCTACTCCTAGCTCTTATCTCCTTCATCCCCACCACCCGCTCCCCATACGCAAAAGCTACATACACAAGTACCCATTTTCCGCATTCGCACTAGCAAAGATATCGCAGGAGTGATGCGCCATGCTCCTTTTACAAGCATTCCTACTGTAATCAGTGAAAGAGAGATCTCAGGCTGACGCGCTACGCTCATCTGAAAGCATTCCTGTTGACATACGTGTGTGTACGTTTCTATGCATTCAGTAAGTGTATTCCATACTCCTACCATCCTAACCTATGTTATGCCTTCCCCGAACCTGTTTCCTACTATGACATTCTACCTCCCATTCCCTCCAACTTTGCTCTTCCATGTCGACAGGGCAACACCTGAGTAGCCATGGATTGACGTTGTTCTTGCTTCTACCAATCCGGTGTTTCGTATTCTTTGTCAACATCTTTCGGGTAAGCCCTCCAACCATCAACAAAGAGGGGCCATTGAAACACCGTGAAAATTGCGAGTCGACCTCAGTCAAGGATTCACAATCCAGGCAGGGGCGCATGTCAGAATTCCAGAGGGGAGAGTAAGACAGAACAACACCAAGAGGCGCATAGCATCAAGTCCGCAACTTCTTGTGCAGATTCCTAATCTTTCTATGCTTTGGCTGTTTACGCTATATCACACGACATAGCGGAATGGTGCTTAGCATGATGCTGTTTCAACATAGTCCGGCATCAGAAGGATAGTTACTTCGGCATAGGGAGAAACTTGAGCAGCGTAATATGCGACTTCTTGTGTATTTCGCTAAGTCTTTTGTTCAAGGCCAGGTTTACAATCTGTTACGCACGGCACCGTAATGAGCTCCAAAGCAACCAAAGGTAAAGTCCAAGAAAGTGCGATTGCTCATCATACGCTCAGCACGCAACGTAGCGTATCATAGCGTATTGCGTCACCAAGCTAGACATCCTTTACGCTTTATTATGCGTGGCTGCGTGTGCAAGCGTAAAACAGCCTGAATCTATTGTTTCCACGTTCTGTTACGCTTGTGCACGCAACTCAGCGTGATGAGCGTAATATGACCTAAAGACAGTTGAAACATGCCCGATGTGCACCTCTTCTTCACACGCACAATACGCGAACGAGCATATTGTGCGTAATCATGAAGTTTTACACAAAAACAGTCAGACCAACAGTACCCGAAAAATTCAGAACACGCGTCATCAGGGTTGCGCCTCTTCCACAAGACGTTGCAGCCTATAAATACCCCAGTTGACAAAGATACGGGGGTTGGCAAATAAAAGAAGCAAAGGCATTTTTTGAGCACCTGAGCACTTATCATTTTTAGAGCAGAGATACAGAGAGCAGCGCTTTGGCAATTGTTGACAGCATCACCTTACGGCAGAAACACAGCACAGTTCGCTTTGAACACCGGCGACAGGAGTAATCGTTCTGCTGGGAACAATCTATTGGTCGGAAACAGTTGATTGGTAGACGTCAGAGCTTGGCCTTCCTTGCATCCCGGCTCTAGCCCACGAGGTAGATCGGACTTCTGTTTGGACCGTTTTCTTGTTGTTTTATGCTTGCTTCACATCCAGTAATCGGGGACTTCCCAGTGTAATTTCTCATACAAAATATACATTTTTCAAGTCAAAGCGCAGATCTTGAAACTACGTGCTTCTATTATGTCAGCTTCCTCTTATCGTGTTTAGCGTTATCATCGTTGCAATTCATCTATATCATTTTCCCCTCGTTTTTGCGACTCCTTGAATCAGATCGTGTTCACGAGATATTCATCGGTTTACTGATTAGTAAGTCCCTGTCTAATCGACAAGACCGTTCAGGGCGCCGCAGATTCGTTTTTCCAGCATAGCCCTCGCACGGATCCATGGTTAAAATTGTGTACATGGGATTTGTTCGGTGTTTTCCAGCTGTCGATGTTTTCCGTCGTTACAATGTTTACCTTGGGTGGGGACTCCTGAGCACTCGCATCACTGCAATTCCTAGCTACCTCGGTGCCGACCTCTCCACGTAGATGCTACCAAAACTGTTGCTGGCCTTTCTAGTTTGGACAACAAATGACCTAGCAACAACATCCATTGTTCCAGTAGCATTCAAAGCAAGCAAGTCCTTTGCCTTTGTTTTGCATCATGGTTGTTTCTTCTGGTTTTCTCTCTGTTGTGTTTGTAGGATGCGTGCTAGAGGGGCATCGGTCAGAGATGCATTTTGCCACAGTTGCTGGGCACTACTTTGTTACAAGGTTGTCATCTTGACTAGCTTGGCTACTTTAGAGTGCATATCATGTCCTTCCACTTAAATCCCTTTACCTCATTACTTACACCCACCATTCTCACTCTCACCTCTTTTACGATTTTTTCCTGATCCCTGTGAAGCTCTCACATATGCCCAACCGCAAAGTCCATGACACGCATAATGCAACTCGCCACATGGAAAGCATCTGTAGGAAGGTTAAAGCCCCACATGGATGTAACACAACTCATCCTAGGAAAGGAACATCTATCCTGCGATAAGGTTGTTTGCAAATGTAAACGGCAGAATAGCAAAAGAAAAGCATAAAAGAGCAAAAGCTTGAGCAAAGGAAAAGCCTAAAATAAATCGCACAATAGCTGTTTCGCAATAACCCTTTCTAAGAATTCTGACTAGAGATCAAAGGTTAGTAAAAGAAAGGATGACCACATAAAAAACTCCCTCACAAGCATTCCGATGAGGGATCCTACTAAGTTTCATCTTTACCATTTTCCTGAATGTCCTCCCCCCCGCTTAACCTTTTCCTTTTCCCCGCATAACCAATGCAGCACTCTCAAGCATAGCTGATTGATGTCTTGGAAATTATTGAAGAGTGATGTTAGTGTCTAGTCTATTGTGGTATTTCGTATTCTTTGTCAGCATCTCTCAGGCCTATCCTCCAGACGTCGAAAAAGAGGGACCAATGAAACACCCAAAAATTTCAAAAGTCTCTTGCTTCACTAGGGTCTTGGAAATGAGGCAAATATTTTCACAAGTGGAGCCTCATAATAGTTTGGCAAAAATGAATGCACTGAGTTTAGATTGTTCAGTTCGACAAGTTTTCTACCTCCAGAGCTAATAGGCCCAATGGACTCTCTGGCCTGCCCACTTGGATGTTTCACCCAGCTAACAGTCTATTCAGGACTATGCTTAGAGTTGTCGGTGGTGCTTGAGATGCGCAAAACAATTCAGCAAGTTTTCTAGTGAAGAAGTTTGCTACACTATGCTACACTATGTAGCGTAGCAAGCCTCGAGAAACAGTTGTATAAGTAATCAAGCCCAAGCTGTTGCAAAATAAAGTGCTATGCTATGCTACACTACGCAACGTAGCACAGTGTAGTGAAGGCAAATCAGAAAGGCCCAGCTTACCTAGTGATTCCAATTGCACATGGCAAGCACTCCGGATTTCAAAACCAGTTGCCTTGTTCAACTTCAGGTCCTTAGCAAAGCTTCTCATCAGAAAGTGGCAGAGTAAACAAAAAGCAAGATGCGCTGGCTGCTATGCTATGCTACGCTACATAGCGTAGCATAGTGTAGCGACGATGCAAGAATAGCAAAAGTGTCTCAAACACAAGATTAGAAAGTTCGAATTCTCCCCTTCGCAAAAGCAAAAGTTGCAGCTGTTAGCATGATCAAAGCTTTAAACAAGTGTTTGTAACTTTAGCACGACTCACAGATAAGGTCGACTACTATGCTATGCTACGCTACGTAGTGTAGCGTAGTGTAGCATAGATGCAAATTTAACAAAGTGTTTCAAAAGTTAACCTGACATGTGCTGAAGCTTCCAGCAGATGTAGTTAACTTCAATGTGAATTTCTTTTTCAAACTGATGGCTACGCTATGCTATGCTACATAGGGTAGCACAGCGTAGCAAGCAGTTACACTACGCCAACATGCTACGCTACATAACATAGCAGGTTGCTACACTACTTTAGTGTGCCTCATTCCTAATTTGCATTGTTGGCATATTTGATTCCAGCATCTCCAGTTTCGACAACGTAATTGAAGCTTGACAACTTCATGACCAGCTTTGCATGTTCATGCAGTATGGACACATTAGCATTCTGTGGGTCCGAGACACATGGCATCTAAACTGCATTTCTCGCATGCTCCTAGCCATATAAATACCTCGACGAGCGACCCTCAAAGGGTTGGCAAATTTTTTTGATAGGTTGGCAAAATAAGGCATTTGTTGGCAAAAACTTTGATTGGCGATTTTCGGCAATTTTGAGCATTGTTGGCATTGATTGGCAAATTGGAAATTTGTTAGCAAATCTTAGCAGTTGACACCTTTAGCATTGGCACTTGTCATTAGCTTTTTGCTTGTTGGCACTTTGTACTATTGGCTCTTAAGCTTGTATTAAGACATAGTTGAGGCATCTTGAGTGTTCTGGCCATTCCTGGACTCCCTGTGCCACTCCATCACTGTACCACTTATCATACATTTTCAAGCAGATAAGAGAATCAAACCCGCGACTTTGTGGTGGTGCATTTTCTCATCCCATTTGCTCTGTTGTTTCTACATTATTATCACTGTTTAGCATCATTTTCTTTATTATCACATCTATTAATCATCGATTAGATCTCACGTATTCATGCTTAAAACGACTTTTACATAAGGTTAAGTTACACCGACTAAGTCCTTGTCTGATCGACCAGACCGTTCAAGGCACCCCACTTCCGTTATATCTAGCACGGCCCTCGCACGGATCCGGGGTTAAGACTATTCGCCCGAAAACCTCTCGGTGTTTTCCGACCACCGACGTTTTCGGTCACGACAACAGCAAGAACCTCTTATTAATAGAATAAGTGGATGGATGACATGGTCTCACTGTCTAAATAATCAATCCCTTATGACTCAACAACATAGAGAAAACCTCACCTCAATGGGTTACATGATCATTTTATTTACTAGCAAGATTTCAATAATAATAGAAACAAAGAACAAAAATAAAACATGGAAAAAAGTTGAAAAAGATAGAAAAAATTGTATCAAGAAGTAGAAAATGATTAAAAAATTGTAAAACAAAAAGATGAAAAACACTTATTAATTTTGAAGGTTAGAATGGGGGGTTTCCCCCATGACTAAACATTTGGCTATGACAAGGATTAATAAGCGGATAGATAAGATCCATGCATGTATAAAACATTTGTAACTATTCATTTCTGAGCCACTGGGTGTCTTTTGGTGTTGTGATGGCTAGGTAGACAAATTGTTGATCACACACTTCATTATTAAATGTATGGTGGATCAAGGTATGAGGTGTGCTAATGTTGTAGATGCCTAGCCCATGATTGCATCCTTGATCATGATACAATATGCATGGATTTGTTTATCTCCCCACACTATTAGATTCATTGTTTGGGCTTGGGATTGGAGTAATGATGGGTGGTGGCCCTTGTGTATGATGAGAGGATGTTGGTTGTGAAAAGGAAGGTGTTGCACTAGATTGGCATTGTGCTAGTTCAGATGATGTGGTAGGTTCATGAGTGTTTTGCTTCTACCTATGGTCCTTTCTAAAGAAAGAACATTTTTAAGTTTGTGATGGGAATCTACTTGTATCAACATTTCTAGGCACATTCGTAGCACAAGTGGCATTCGTTTGTTGATATTGTGGTGCTAAACCTTCCTATGTCATTGACGGTGGCATGTAATGAGGTGGAGTATGAGAATATTGAGGGTAGGATGGATGGTAAGAGGTGCGAGGTGGTGATCTTTCAGGGAATGTCATGGGTTTATGGTACTCCAGAGAGCGATATTGATGATTTGAAGTAGAGGACGTAGAACTAGTTGGAGAAACAAGGTGTTGAACATAATATCCATGCAATTTTGGTAGATAGGAAGGATAGGGTTGATTTGGTGGTGGCCTTCCCCATGACTATGGTTGCTACCACTATAGTTGATGATAGTGTTGAGGTTGGTAATAAGTCCCCCTAGGATGGTATGGTTTGTTGTGGGGCTATCTATAGTTACCTTATGGAAGAGGAAATCTCCCAAGCATGTGCTTTTGCACAAAATTTGGATTTAAGGCACCTACCTAATACTCATGTAGATGCAACAAGATGGGGCAATGGCCCTTCTAATGGTCATATATGCAAATGTCATATCCATTATCTTCATTTGTGGTTGAGTCTATAGCCTCACTTTCTTCAGTCATTTTTCTTATTTGCTAAAAAGTGTTTCTAGTTGTTTCTTGGTTATGTATCCTTTGTTTATTGTGATCACCTAGCTTGTTTTGTATGATCCTCTCCTTGACCGTCTCAATGAGAGTTGTAACGTTTTCATATATCCATTTTGACATCCTATTAAACTTTGCTTTAAGTTCATCAATAGACTTCTATATCAGCAAGGTTCATTGTAGGATCACCTTATCAAGAGAGGTCTTGTTCTCCTTACCATAGATATGGACCTCCTTCTATTGAAGAGTTGGGTCCCACTAATATTTCTCAACATTCTCCCATTTGCATATCTCTCCTTCTTCTTTTGCCACATGCTTGATTAGCTCTTAGATCTGATGGATTCATAGCTTGTATAATTGACATGGGGCATACATCCCAAGGGTCTCTCTTATTTCATTACGAAGTCCATCTATGATCTAGAAAAGTTTTTTTTTCCTCAAAGAAACCATGGCCTGAACATCTATTCAATAGGGAATAATATCTATCTAAGGTCATGTCTAAGGGTTCATGTTGTTCTTGCTTCCATTCTTGGATTTGTCTCCTCAAGTTGGACACCCTCACATAGGTTTGGTATTTCTCATTAAGGAGTTCCAGCATTGTGGACCATCATCCAATTGAATTTGGTTTTAACGATCTATACCACACTTTGGCTCTATCAATTAGTGTTCTAGGAAATAGCTTAAGCTTTTGTCACTTGCTTTCAATGTTGTGTCAGGCATAGGCATTATGGAAGGCTTGTATATGATGTTGTGGATTCAAATCATAGCCTCTTGCAAATTTAGGAATATTATTCATGTCAAGCTTAGGTAGGCAACTCTCTTTGTGATGCCTACGAGATATCTTAACTACCTCTATGATCTACATTAGGCTTTTAATGGCCAATAAGTGTCCATTGTCGTTAGAAAGGTTGTGAGGGAAATTCCTATTCGATTGATGATGACAATTTTGCCTATGTTCATATTGATGATCGTGAGTGTTCTTGCAGGTTCAATTTTTATTTTTTTCTAACCTTGTAGTGGAGGTTTATCTCNGTTCAATTTTTATTTTTTTCTAACCTTGTAGTGGAGGTTTATCTCCATATCTACATTCATCTTTATTAGAACTAGACATTGAAGGGGGAGAGGAAGATGAGGAACTAAAAGGATTTCCATGGCTTCTATGGTGTTCCCCAGGGTCCCTTGGTATATTGTTTCTTGGTTTTGAGGCGGTCTTAGAACTTGAGACCTCCCCTAGTCCAATACGTCACTGGGTTTGCCAAATAATACACTACTAGATTACCAAGTAATTACACTTAAGTGCTCATGATTAGCTATATTCATTCCACTTAATGATAGGAATCATGAAGAGCAATAAATGGAAATATTAACTAAGGAAAAAAAGTAAATAATTAAACAATTAGACAATTGAAAGAAATAATAATCTAAGTGGATGCTGCAATGATGGAAGTAATCCCGATCTTTATTTATGGTCATGTAACATGTCCAAGTATGTCACACTCAAATAAGAATGTCATATAATCACAAACATCACACTGTGGACATGCACTCAGAATAACAGAACTGGAAATCAACAATCTATGAAAAAGCTAACTGAAATTTGAAACTAAAACTATATCCCAAGCATGCACCCAAGTGTTGTATTTATAGGCTAGCACGGAGGAGATGATATCAGATATCTAACATCATGTCTTGGGACTTAATATTGTGTATCTAATATCTGAGCCTTAATATTGGATATCCAATATCAAGGCTAACATAATCATGACTCATCAACAGGCATGGAAGAAGGCACACCAAGCAACACAAAAAGGTTTATGGTCATGAGAGAGACCATGATGAACATGACGATTATTATGAATCTTCACTTGCGAATAGAAACATGATCAACATCATAAAGATTATTTATATTCTAACCAAACATTATAGAAATAGTTGTATCAAGTGGCTTGATATGAACAACATTCTCAAATTTGAGGGAGATTATAATGCTAATTTGCAATATCATTTTCAAGCCTTCCATAATACATATGCTTTGCAAAATCAAGAATGAATAACCAAAGTCCAAGTTGTTTCTTGGAATCCTCATCAAAGAAGTTGATCGTTGATACTAATCCTTGGAACTAAAATCTATCAAAAGGTGGAGTACAATATTAAATCTATTCATTGAAAAATATCTAACATACTCATGAGTCTCCACTTGAGAAAACAAATTCAAATATGCAAATAGGATAACCATGAATCCCTTAATGTAGTGTTGGGCAGATACTATTCTTTGTTACATAGGTGCCTAGACCATAACTCTTCTCATGGTGAGTAGTTAAGGAATATCATAGATGGGCTTTGAAACAAAATAAAAGAAACTCTTGGGATTTTTTCCTAAGGTAGAGTTATAGAAATGAGAGCCTATTAAATCTAAAGATTGGTTGATCATAGAGCAAAAGAGGAAGGAAAGTTGAAGAAGAGCGGAAATGTAGAAGCATACAACAAAGATACCTCAATTCAAAAAAGAAATATATGTGCTCATAACACAAGGAAGAACAAAGATCCTATGATGGACATAATCTAGCAAAAGACTTTGGAGATCCAAAAATTATGAAAAAAATGGAAAAATGTTGGACTTAGTGGATGAGAAATTCATAACTACACTAAAAAGAGTGGACAATAAAATAAGGCAAGTCCTTGCATGAGATAAAGATATGAAAAAGAAGAAAGAAGCAAACAAGGACACATATAGGAAGAAAAGCAAAGCTACAATGTTAGAAGAGGTTGCTAACTTAGATTCTAATGATGGTTGCTACATGTCCTTGGCATTTTTTTTATAAGAAAAATGAACATGAAAAAATCAAGAAGAGAGGATTCCATGCATTTCCTATAATGATATGAAGTACAACAACATGTAGAAAGCCTAGTTAATTAGATAAATAAGCATCACAACATGTAGTTGATGTGAAGAAAAGGTGTGTACATAAAAGTATGTGTATGAAAAATCCACTGAACAAAAAGGTACCTAGTGAGTAATAGTAAATGAAAGCTGGCAATTAGTAATTTACATGAAACCAAAAGAAGCACTTACCAACTCATATATAGAAAATCTAAATGAGGTGGAGAAAGTACAACGACAATGTTCTGTCCTAAATCGTCAATGTAAGGCTGGAAGGGAAACAGACACCGAGAGATCGTCAGGCAGCCACAACTGACCCTGCCTTCGCCCAAGGGCAAGCTGGAAAAATAAACGAAGGTAGAGTGCCTTAGATGGTTTGCACGTAAATCAACCAAGGACTTCCCAAGCGTAAGCTATGGCTAGCACTGGGGTTATCGTAAACAGGATGTAAACGGAATGCAAACAGTGATACAAAATGTAAACAAAGCGTACTGAATTATGAATAAAGCATGAACAAAATTATATTTAAAAAAAAGCATAAACAGAACTAAACAATGCAAATGGGAGGCAATAATGAAACTGTATTGTATTGTTCAAATAGGAATATGCACCGGTCAAAGCGTAGTTGCACACATGTGGATGGCAAGTCAAATGCCTAGCCCCAAAATGATATGATGCGATAATGCGACGATGAACGTGAGAAAAAATTAGAAGCCAACAATCAGATGTGTCGAGCACCCAAGGATTGCAAGTTCTGTCCTTTTTCAAAATTGTCAATCTCTCCAATTTTTCAGAATTTCCAATCTCTCCAATTTTTGCCTCCCTCCATCTTCTTCTTTTTGCCTCCTTCAATTTGTGTGAATTGATAGGGTATTTATAAGGTTGGGTTAGGGTTTGGCTAGGATTTTTTTTAACCAAGTTCAATGTATTTTACAATTTGTGGGTCATTCAAGCCCATGAAAATATAAACAAATTAGAAAAACAAGCCCTCAAGCAATAAAAATTTAAAGAAAATTTAGGAGGATTAACTCCAGCTCTGGCCCACTTGAAAAATTATATATTTTTTTTTGTTTTAGACCATGAGGGCTTGACATGCCCACAAATGGGGATTTATAATGAAATGTACAACAAGAAAAATTTGACTGCCTAGCGTGACCTGCAATGTGACCTGCAATATGACCTCCAAAACATGTAATTTTGAGCTAAAATTTAGAATTTCTGAAGGCTGGGACCCATAGTTATCAATAGTGGACCCTAAGGATGACTTGCACCCTTGAAATCAAGTCATTTTGGCTTAGTTTTGGGGCTCTAAAAGTTGGTGACGCTGATCCTTACGTTGTGCAACGTCTGAAAAAGTAACCCCAGCGTCACCAAGTCAAAATGGCACATTTGAGGCCCAAATCTTGATTTTCTGGAGGCTAGGAGCTGCTAGGGACCTTGGTAAAGGTCATGGGGGGTCCTTGCGCTCAATTTCGGCCTGTTTTAACTCAATTTTGGGGCTCCAAAAGTTGGTGACGCTAATCCTTCCGCTGTGCAGCGTCTGAAAAAGTAACCAAAGTGTACTTAGCCAAAACCAAACATTTTGAACCTAAAACTTTTGATTCTGGATTCTGGAAGTTGGTGTAGTTGCCTGTGGGCCCCAAGGGAACCTTGCTTGTTGAACCATGGGCCATTGGGGCTGTTTTGGAGGCTTCCAAGTTTGGTCACGTTGTACTCATGTTGGGCAGCAACATGACTTAGCTTGATTCTTGTCTAAAAGTGCTAGGCCAAAATTAGTGGTGTTTCAAACAACTCTCTCAAGAAGGATATATACGCAAAGAAGAAAATAATTGGAAAGAGTTAGAAATTCCAAAATAACTTGTGCCCAAACCAATTAAACTGAAAACACTATCAAAATTACTAGAGTATGTTTTGCTTGAAAAATATAAACTAGTAATCATCAAGGTAGAGCTACAAGAAGAGTAGAAAAGAAGTTACTAAAAGTTATGAACAATGGTCAATAACCCTTTCTTAGGTGTATGATGAGATAACAAGCATAGATCTATGCACATGCTAATATAGAATTTACACAAACCCAACCATCAAGCCCAAACATCAATCATAACATAAGTTAAATTGGAAGCTAAAACAAGTTGTGAAACATGAGATTGAAAAGCTTTTAAAGGCTAGATTCATCTATCCTATTGTAAATAATGAGTGGATGAGCCTACTCATGATTGTGCCTAAAAAAGAGGATTAATGGTAGATCTGTATTGATTAAAAGACTATTAAACATGGTGATCTTTAAGGACTATTTTCTATTATCATTCATTAAAAAAGTGTTGGACATCATATTAGGATAGAAAGATTATATCTTCCTAGATGATTATAGCAGCTATAACCAAATCTAAATTACACTTAAGGACCAAGCGAAAACAACATTCACAAGTTCTTGAGAGACTTTTACCTACAAACAGATGTCATTTGACTTGTGCAATGTGCTTGTTACCTTGCAACACTTGGTCTTGAGTATCTTCCAAAATCAAATTAATAATGGTGTTAAAGTCCTTATGGATGAATTCTTCACCTATGGGTTAGACTTTGAAAAGTGCTAGACCATCTAAAAAAAGTACTACAGAGGTACATGAAGATGAATTTAAAACTTAACTAGCAAAAAAGTCACCTCATGGTCCAAGAAGGCATAGTTCTTAGGCATAGGACATCAAAGAAAGGCATCGAGGTTGATCTTGAGAAGATTAAAGTAATTCAAGTAATCACTCAGAAATCTTAAATAGTGAAGGATGTAAGGTCATTCCTTGGACACATAGGGTACTATATGCACTTCATAATAAATTTCTCAAAGATTAGAAAATTATTGTTGGAACTTACAAAGAAGGATGCAACCTTTATTTGGTTAGATGATTATGAGAATACATTTAAGATTCTCAAGAAAAAACTTGTAGATACTCTAATTCTATAAGCCCTTGATTGTTTATGGCATTTTTACATAATGAAAGATGCATCTAATTACACCTTGTAATTCATGCTTACATAGTTGGATGATCAATATTGTCCATACCAAATCTATTATGCACGTAGAAGCATTAGTGGTGCACAAATCAACTACATCACAACTAAAAAGGAGTTTATGGCAATGTTGTATGCACTTAATAACTTCAAGTACTACATACTTAAATATTTTATTTTCATGCATACTAATCATTGTGCAATTAGGCTCCTTATGAATAAGTCACAGTGAGCACTTGAATCATTTGGTGGCTAGTAATCCTACAAGAATTTAATATCATGATGATTGATAACAAGGCAATAAAAACATTGTAGTAGATCATTTTTTCATATTGAGATGAGATAATAAGATTGATATATAGCCTTTATCATATTAGTTTCCTATTGAGCCTTTATTTACAAAGGCTATTGTATTGTCCTCATTAGTAACAACTACTTAGTTTGCGAACTCCCTCACATACCTAAAGAAGCAAAAAGTCTCTTCTAAATAGAACAAACATAAGACTTAGAAAATACTACACCAAGCTAGTTATTTCATGAAATTAAAAATAAATCTCTACAAAATATATGCTAATGACCTAGTGCACTAGTATGTTCTAAAAGAGAACCAACTAAGAGTTTTCCAAGATGTGCATGAAGGACCATGTGAAGGTCACTATGCAGGAATGAGAATAACCATAAAGATTCTCATGGTTGGATATTTTTTGTCAACACACTTCCATGACACACATCACTTTGCCAAATACTACAAATATTATCAATGAGACATTGGGGATCAACACATTTTGAGGGATGACAATAATGGATACAACTACTAAAGCCTTTTGATTTATCGGAAATTAACTTCATGGGTCCTATAACCCCTTCTTTGAATGGTAAATCTTACATCATCATTGCTATAAACTATTGCATAAAGTGGGTTGAAGCAAGTATAGTCACTAATTGTACTATAGCAACAACTACTAAATTCTTTAAGCAACATGTGATAAATAGGTTCAACAGGCCATGAGCAATCATATTAGATAATGTCACATACTTTATGGGGCTAACATTCAAAATGCTAATGCAACACTTAGGGGTAGACTATAAGTTAACCACAGCATATCACCCCAAAGCTAATGACCAAGAAAAGTCACAAACTATGAGATAACTTATATACTAATACGAAAAATTAGTAAGTATAGAAAAGACAAGAGTAACAAACTTAAGGATGCTTCATAGTCTTATAGATCAACCTAAAAACCCTCCATTAGGTATTCTCCTAAAAAATTATTGTACAAAAAATTACCTAATTACAAATTCAAATGAAACTTTATACATTGAAAACTACATGTGACTTGGACCTAGATGTTACCTTAGCATAACACAAGTGATTGATAAATTTAAATGCACTAAGGAAAAATACAACGATTGCCCTCATGCATAACAATGTCCATAAAGTCTACAAAAAACATAAGCATGACCTTAAGATTAGAAACCTACACCTTCAACCAAGTGATAAGGTTCTCTATTACAATCTAAATCATGTACCTTAATGTACTAAGTTTTAAAGTCTTTCAAAGGAACCATACTTAGTTCACATGATATATAGATCTAGGGCCTTACAAATTTACCATCCATCCAACCCACATAAGCTTATCTTGGCAAACATATAACAAATCAAGCCATTCCAAGAACCATGTTGATGAGACATGAAATTGCTCATATTGTTGGCGGTCGTGTTAAGGCACCCACGTTAACGCACCCATGTTATATCATGGGTCGCAATATCTCATGGGTCACGATATCGCGTATGCTCTCCCTCTGCGACCTAAGGATAACTATCTAGGTGCCACAACTAGTCCGTCTGCGGAGTTCGACCGGATCACGCGTGAAAACGCTCGTATTCGTATGGTTGAGCATAGGGGTACCTCGCCACTCATCACATGTCAAACTAATACTTCAAACACTTCAATAACTACTATTGTCAAATCCATCTTTTGCATCTTTCCCTTGGAACTTAGTCATGGGGGAGATCCTTTGATTTGAGCTAAGTATATTTTTATCTTTTTGTTTTGTAATTTTTTGTTTTAAAATTTCTTATAATTTTATAATTTCTTGAATATTTTCTATTTATTTAGTATTATTCAATTCATAATATGTTTTTTCATTTCTTATAATTTTTCACTTTTTTACTATAGGTCTAATTTTTTACTTTTTTCATTTCTAGTTATAATTTTTCATAAACATGAAACACAAATAAATTTATTAAGAAAATAAGATAAAAACCTATGAAAACCTTCCAAAAGCTCAACTTGGAGTTTTCATACTGTTTTTATCTTTTTCCTATGTCTCCCAGCTGTTTCCCAACTTGAAATGCCAAAATCCAGAAGTTTCCCGACCATATAGGTCATTTCTAGCCTCCTTGGATTGTCTCCTATCAATTCCCAACTTTTTGGATGAGACATCTCCTCCCTAGTCAAGACAACTCTTGTAAGACAAGATGTCTTACTTGAGACATCTATTATTTTTGGGGGACATCTCCTCCCTAGTCAAGACATCTCTTGTAAGACAAGATGTCTTACTTGAGACGTATGTATTGTTAGGGAGATGTTTCCCTCGAGGTGTCTCCTCTACAAGCAATACGTCTAATGTGAAGACTTCACCCTTGACCAAGATGTCTCCTTGACTTCCACAACATCTCCACAAAGCTCAAAATCTACAAAACACATATGTAGCAAAGAACAAGGGGATTGGAAGAGGTGTTCCTACACCATGTAGAGAGGTATTATACCATCCTCTATCATTTCCAAATGGAGGAATAAGCTACCAATCCACCGTAAGAGCCATCACAATAGGAGAACCTATCACCATCTAGAACAACATGAAGACCTATTGTTGATGAAATATTTTTATAGACTTGCCAATTTTGTAATTTTTGATGTTTATCTAGTGTTTTCTCATTTTAAATCACTTAAATAGATTTTATAATGTGACATTCATGTTAGCTAATTAGTTAATCAGTTAGCCAATCAATCAAGTCACCTTCACAATTTTGTAACAAATGCTATCCCATTTTTGTTTAACTTAAGGATGAGTTTTTAATCAATCATGGGGGTAAGATGAGTAGTTAATGCATTTTGTGCAATATTGTAGTTATGCTATCATAGTTTTGATATCATAGCTATAATATTGTATGTTTTCATACAATATTGTAGATGTAATGTATATGGAGCAGGTAACATCTATAAATATTGCCCACCTATGGTATTACAAGGCACCACTTGGTCATTAGTGTGGTAAAGATCTTATAGTTTAAAACTGTAGAAGTTAAAAATAATCAGAGTGCATGTAGCATGAATTTAATTTAACTGATGGAGTCTTATTCTGGTGATCTTATACCTATACACAATTTCATGACAGTAATAAGATCTAGAGTAATTACTTTCATTGAAGCTCTTTAACATAGTTTAATATTTTCTTGATTGCAATTTATTTTTATTGTTATTTTCTTTCATGCATGCATTTAGTTCATGCTTTAATTAAAAATACACATTAATCATGTGGAATGAGTACAATCAACTTCGAGCATAAGCACATTACTGTTTAGTAATCCTAGTAGTGTTGTTATTTGGTATGTCCAATAGTGCACACTTGGTCATTAATCAATGATAGTGTAAGTTTCAAATGTGTATGAAAAATTGAGAATGACTAGGCATCACTTAAACTAGAATATACTTTAATTTCTATACTTAAATTAATTAAAGTAAAATTTAATATTTTAATAATATTCCAATATGACCGCTACAACATCATGATGATATACAACGAGGTGTTAGCCTAGTCGTAAGACTCTTGATTTGAAAAATTTAAATTATTGATTCAATTCTAGTAGTTAATGTTGAGTTATAAAGGTCTAATTGGAATATTTATTTTGAGGTGTATATATGTTATAATTATTTTGGGGTGTATATATCTTATAATTATTCGGCGTTTCAACACTTCCCCCATCCCCTCATCCCATCCCACCTCCTCACCACCTCCTTCCCCCACCCCCGTCCCAAAAACAAACAAAAAAATCCCTCAATTATACTTAACCATACAGTTAAAGGCCACTACAAGTGTAATTGTGAAGACAATGACCTACAATCACACTTAACAATCTAGGTGCTCTATTAGTTGAATTTATGGATTATGATTAAGTCACGTATGAATAGTTGTGATTTGTATGGTTGGGAATGAGGATTACTCACCACTCATCAATATATGATTTAGGCCTCTTCTTTTTTATGTTGCACTAAGTGACATCCTTTTGCATTAGTACTTTCATTACTAATTCCTACTAAAAAACTCTCTCTCTTTTTCCAAAAAAAGAATATTCGTTTTTTGATATAGAGAATTTATTGGTTTAGAATTTAAAGAATTAGTAGCTTATTAAAAAAGGTTTAATTTGTGCCAACTAAATTATTATTTTTTCTTCACGAATAATTTTTTTATTAAGAAGAGGACAAATCCTAATAACATGTAATTTTTTGCAATATCCTTGCAAATTATAGTATGTAATTTTTGGGAAAAATAATTCATTATCTACTTTAAGTTTTACTTTTATATTCCTTTATTAAAAATCAATATTTACAAAATAATATGTATTTTGCACACCTAATAATATTTTTTTTAACTCTATTTTGAGGTTTTTGCTAATGCTACCAATGTTTTTGCTTTCAACACTTTGAAAAATAAGAGGAAGATTTTCTAATGCCATTCAACAAGGAATTTTGGAATAATTAGAAGAAATGGGATTAAAATCCACCTTCCATTCCCAAGCAATAAATGCATTGCATTGATCCATAAAAACTTAATATTTAAGGATTTCTCAACCATTTCAGAATTGGCTTGTTTGACAAGCCAAAAAGATTTGGAAAAATAGCAAGCATGCAAAATATTAATTCCATGGCATTTAATGATAACTTGAATCATAGGCATAAAATTATTATTCATAGGAATAAATCTAATAATTTTTAATATATATATATATATATATGTCAAGAAGTGATGAATCACTGTTTGATGTCAACTGCAAGATCGTGTACGCGAACATCGTGTACACGACGTTAGGGCCTGGATCCAATGTCAGATGTTCGATGTTAGGGTATATACCTTGAGTCTATAAATACCACACTTGGGATTCAATTTTGGAAGTAATTCAATAGTCAATTTTTAGTTTTCAAGTAAGGTAGCGAAGCTCTTGTTGTTTCTTCTTCCTAGAATTAGAAGATTTTCTGAGTGCCTGCAAAAGGAGTCTAAAGTGTGTACAGTTCTTTGTTCAAGCACTGATGTACCTAAGTGTAGTAGTGTGATGGGAATAAAATGAGCTCTTTTGACAATCCTTGTAGCACTAAGAATAGCTTAATATTTTCTTTAATCCATTCTACTTTCTTGTTCTCTACTTTGATGCATTTGATTAAGCAATTTATTTACAACAATTAATGAACATAAGCATGATCATTTTGAGCATTCATATAGTACTTGGTAACCTAGCAACACTTAACATTTGGTAGCTTAACAATGCTATATGTGTTCAAGATGTATCCAAGAAAGTGGGGTGGTTACTTGTGTTAGGCTAGCTAGGCGATAGACACTAGTTTTCAATCTACTCTACCCTTATTCTTATTGTAGGAAATTACATCCATAAAATATAAAAACAATAAAAATTCATATACCTCAATTACAATTAAACCATACCCTTGAGCCTCACAAGTGTAGTTGGGAAGACAATGAACATTCTCAATGTTGTTTCACTTCCTAGAGGAACTAGTGTATGAGATAACTATAGGTCCACGGAATTCGACTAGATCACATGTAATGCCTTAATGATTCATATGGTTGGGCGTAGGGGTACCTCGTCGCTCATCATTGGCACTATTGTCAAGGATCCTTTTTGTTATTTTGTGTGCTATCTAGGACCCAGTGAAAAGTATTTAAATCATTGGAACAAACCTAAGAGTCATATCTTATTTCATAATTACTACAAAAAATTCTTAAAGCACACTTTGATTTTTATTTTGCTAACTGAAAATGTCTTTTTCTCACAAAAGTGCTTCTTCGTCCAAGCCTAATAATGCTCGTCTATCAAAGCCTCAATAACATCGAATTACATATACTCATCCTGATGAATATGTGCCAAGCTTCACCTTCATCTTACACCAGGATGAACAATTGCAGTGGCATAACATGGAGGGCAACATTATGTTGCTGCCTAATCATGCTGCTCCTACAATGCTTTATCAAATGCTTACACGATGTGGTCTTCAAGACCACCATGGGGAATATATAGTGGAAGATGTCGATGCCAGAGATTATCATCCCATCGAAGCACAACGCCTGTCAGATCATTAGTTAGAGCAGCGTTATGAACTTTCGACAGGAAAAGGATTTAATGATTTTCCATTCCTATTGTACCAACAAGCTAGTGGAGATCTTCCACTTAATGACGCTCCTCTCTTTAACTTTGATGATGAAGGTCAAAACTAGAATATGCACTCCACAATTCACAATCTTAATTCTGGTAACAAGGGATCTAATGACAAAGTAGGATCTAGAGAGGCAAGTCAAGAGAGGTATGCAAGCAAGAAGCCAGATCATGAACGTGGTCATAATCACCAAAGAGGAAATAGTAGGCACCATGATGGTGCTAGTTCTCCTTCCTCTTCCCCTTCGTCATCTTCTTCTTCTTCTGGCTTTGATCATGACTGTAGAAGGCGAGATTGTGATGGAGGTGTTTGAAATGAGTGCAATGATCGATGGGACCATAATAATCAAGGGGACCATTGAGATAGGCAAGATCAAGGATGCAGACATTCAATAGAAGCACATCACCATGAATGAAGGACTAGCAAAGGGTATCATAGGCACCATGATTAAGGCCTTGATGAGCCTCTATTTGCTACCCAAAGTATGCTTAACATCATAGAGGTAGTCAGAATCCCAACAAAGCATGTGAAAGACAATTGAATCAAACGATTAGACATGAACAATATTCCTCGATTTGAAAGAGGATATAACTTTGATCTGCAGAACCATCCTTAAGCTTTCCAAGATGCATGTGCCTTACAAAACATAGAGAACAAGTGGCAGAAATTGAAGTTGTTTCCTAGGACACTCATCAAAGAAGTAGAGAACTGGTACTAGTCCTTCGAACCGTAATCTATTATATGATGGAGTACCATACTTGGAATGTTTAATGATAAGTATCAAATGTACTCTTGGGTGTCCAACTTAAGGAAGCAAATTCAAGGGTGGAAACAAGGAGCATACAAACCCTTAGATGCCCACATTGGTAAATACTATGCTTTGATGCACAAATTTCCTAGTCATGGTTATTCTCAATTAGATTAACTCCACCACATTGTAGATGGGCTTCATAATGAAATGAGGAAAACCCTTGGTGTCTATGCCCAAGGGTAATTGTTAGAACTAACTGCCCATCAGGTACAAAGGTTAATAGAGTAGGTTGCTAAAGAGGAGGATAAACTCAGAAAAAAAGAAAGTGTAGAGGAGTACAACCATGATCCTTCCATATGCAAGAGGGAGGTTCGATTTTACAATAGTAAGGATGAATCCATATTTGATGAGGGAATGCATAAGAAAGCCTTGCCACTTCAACAATTCCAATCTAAACTTACTGCCAAGGTTGATTAGTTAAAGAACTCCATGGATAGCTGATTTCAAGTTGTCCTTAAAATTTTTGAAGAGTCCTGAGAATAAGGTAGTGATCATGAGTGCAAGAGGCATAAAGAAGCTAAACATGAATATTACAAAGGTAAGGGAAAAATTACTAGAATAGAAAAAGTTGCTGATAGTGAATCAAATGATGATCATGGATGTGATGTCTACCAGTATGAACATCCTAAGGGATGTTGTCCTATTGTGTCACATCTTCAAGAGTTAGGGTGTATGCCTTACATGCATGACTTATACAAAGGCAAACATTTAGAAGGTTGCCTTATCCTCAAGTTAATCTCTAGCAATTTTTTTAATAACAACCATATTATCCAAGTAGAGCTCCATTGTAACTGTACAAATAGTACCAATAATGACAGCAACCACAATCATGGGTGCTTGCATCGCCAAGGCAATAATACCCTTACCAGCAACCTAATCCATATGGTTACCATGTTCAACAGCCTATGTCTCCATGTGAGTCTTCTAGTCATGTTTCTAATATTCAGCCTTGCTACCATCCTTTTGATTACTATCGAACTCCTTCTTCACACGAAAGAAGGGATACCATCTTCTATCCTTATCCTCCTCCTGTCCCTACACACACTCCTCCTCCAATTGCACAGCTACCACCTACTCCACCAATGTAGGGTAAATTGCTTGCTCATTTGCAACAACATAATGCTACAAGGGTTGTTAATTTGTAACCCAATCATCAATCGAAGGGGTCAATTTCTTGATCAAAGAAAAGACCTTTCTTTCAACCCTATAGTCCACCTAAGCCTTCACCTACACCCACGGTTGACAACCTTGCTCCTACCTCTTCCTCCATATCTAATTCCTTCAGGCCTCCTTCAAACCAAACTCTGCCAAGGATCCATACCATAATGCTTACTCACACTGTGTCTAATTGGATCCATGTAGCAAACCTTCATAGGAAATTAGTTGATCCTGGAAGTCTTTTGATTTATTTGCATATTGTTGCGAATGAACTGTGCAAGGCTCTTCTTGATTCAGGTTTTGTTGTTAATTTGATTTCTCATGAGATGTACACTGCCTGGAACCTACCTCCTCTTAAGAAGAGTAACATCAAATTGGAATTGGCAAACTAGTCCATCACTATTCCATTGGAACTGGTAGAAGACATTATGACCACTGTCTGTGGGTGGTCTTTTCCTACCAACTTCCTAGTAATCGAAGTGGAGAACTACAAAGGGGATCATGGGAAGAGCATGGTTAAGCACCATAGACACAAGAATGGGCATTAGAGATATTTCCCTAGAAATCTCTAAAGAAAATGCATTTGGAAAGATCAAGAAGAAGAGAGTTCCATGCATCGTGTACAGTGATAGTGGGTGCAATTGTGTGCAAAAACTTTGGGCCATAAAGCAAGCATCTGTCTCTACATGTAAGCAGTGTGTGCTAGAAACAAAAATTCAAAGGTGTCTATACGCAATATCCACCAAACAGGAGGGCACCTAGTGGCTTATTGCTGATTCAGAAAGTAGCACACTTTGCATGGAACTAGCTGAGAACCTGACATGTGAATATGTCACAAGCATGGATAAACTTGAGCAAGTTCATCACCAACTCTCTGATGATACAAATAATGATACCTTGCAAAGAGTTGGAAATTCTTAAGAACTTCAAGCAACAGCCCTGAATTGAAAACATTATCGGCTGGAATGGAATATGTATTTTTGAAAAATAAGAAGTCGGTTAAAATCAATGTACGACTTGCTCCAGAATAGAAAGAGATGCTATTGAAAGTAGTTGAAAGATGGTCAGCAGCTTTTGCTTGGCCATATCCTGAACTCATAGGGATTGATCCTAGGATATGCCAACATCGCATTTACACTGACCTAGCCATGAAGCCAAAATGACAGCCATAAAGGCGATTGAACCCCAAATTAAAACAAATTGTCAAGAAGGAAATCGAGCAACTCCTTAAGGCAAGGTTTATCTATCCCATTATGGACAGTGAGTGGGTTAGTCCACTTGTAATTATACCAAAGAAAGGTGGTAAGTCGTGGGTTTGCATTGATTTCAAGCTATTGAATATGGCAACATTCAAGGATCACTTCCCATTGCCATTTGTTAACTAGGTGCTTAACACAATATCAAGGCATTACTACTACAGCTTCCTAGATGGTTATAGTGGCTATAACCAAATTCAAATTACACTAGAGGACTAAGCAAAGACAATGGTTACAAGTTTGTATGGGACTTTTGCATATCGTAAGATGTTATTTGGTCTATGCAATGCCCCTACCACATTTCAACGCCTGGTCCTAAGCATCTTTCAACAGCAAATCGGTAGTGGTGTAGAAGTCTTCATGGATGACTTCTCCAACTATGGAGCTACATTTGAGTAAGCCCTAGAGAACCTTAAGCAAGTGCTAAAAAGATGTGTTGAAACTAACTTACGGCTCAATTAGTAGAAAAGTCACCTCATGGTCTAAGAGGGCATTATATTGGGGCACAAAATCTTGTAAGCAAAAAATAAGGGTCATCTAAGGAATAACTCTCTAGTTAGAAATAGTTAAAGATGTTCAATCATTCCTTGGACACACTGGCTACTACCGATGTTTCATAGAGAATTTCTCTAAGATTGTAAAACCATTGGTCAAACTAACCAAAATAGATGCTCCTTTTGTCTAGACCTCAGAATGTGAAAAAAGTGTTTCAATAATTGAAATAAAAGCTTGTGAAAACTCTAATTCTACAAGCACCTCGCTAGTCCAAACCATTTCATATCATGATAGATGCATCAAATTATGCTTTGGGAGCTATGCTAATGTAGTTAGATGACAAGAAATGTCCCTACTACATCCACTGTGCTAGTCGAAGCATTGTGGGTGCACAATTGAACTACACCACTATAGAAAAAGAATCGATGGTGGCGGTGTTTGCTCTAGAGAAGTTCAGGCACTATGTTCTTGGATACAAGGTGTTTGTGCACACAGACCATAGTGTTATCCGCTTCCTAATGAACGAGCCAACGATGATCCCCCATGTCATATGGTGGTTGTTGATCTTGTAGGAATTTGATCTTACAATGGTAGATCAGAAGGGCACTAAGAATGTGGTCGTTGTTCACTTGTCTCAGTTGTGATGGGACAACAAAGAGAAAGAAAGCCCACTCTCTAACATGTTTCCTAATGAACTTCTCTTTTCTCGGGTAGTAACTAAACAAATGTCCAATGCGCCAAAATGGTATGATAACATTATCACCTATCTTCTCACTTAAGAGATGCCACAAGGGTTGGACCACCAGAGGAAACAATAGTTTCTTCACCAGGTAAAGCACTTCATGGAGATCAACAAACACCTCTACAAGGTGTGCACCAATGGCTTGGTTCATTGATGCTGATCAACTGCACATGCTCCAAGACACTCATGAAGGTCCTTGTGGAAGACACTATGTTAGGAGATGCTTAGCCATTAAAATCCTAATGGCAGGGTACTATTGGTCAACACTCTTTAAGGATGCTTACCATTTCATTTGCTCTCGTGAATGATGCCAATGGAATGGTGGAATGACTACTCAAATGGAGGGACCTCAACAGTGGATTCAACCATTAGAACCATTCAACATTTGGGGCATTGATTTCATGGGTCCCATCATGCTCATGTCAAATGGAAAGGTGTACATCATAGTTGCTATTGACTATTGTACAAAATGGGCAGAAGCAACAGTAGTCATCGACTGTACATCCTCTATTGCTACTCGGTTTGTACAACAAAATGTTGTAAACAAGTTTGGTGTGCCATGTGCATTGATTTCTGACAATGAAACTCATTTTATAGGCACTATTTTTCGAAAGCTCATGCAACACTTAGGGGTTGAACACAAACTCACAACACCTTACCATCCCTAAGATAATGGTCAAGCTAAGGTCACCAATAGGGAAATAACAAAACTACTAACAAGAACTACTATCAAGTATAGGAAGGACTGGAGCAGAAAACTCTATGATGCCCTTTGGGCCTACCACTCAACTTGGAAAATTCCTATAGGCTACTTTCGCTATGAGCTTGTGTACAGCAAACTACCAATACTTCCTATTTAATCTAAACTCCGTACACTTTCAACGACTTGTGACCTTGACCTTGACTTAAGTCTTGCCCAAAAAGAAATATTAATGAATCTCAACTTGCTAGATGAAAATCGATTAGTGGCCTTATCATTTAATGAGTTACACAAGGTTTATAACAAAAAGTGTCATGACCTAAAAATTAGAAAAGTTAAATTTCAACCAGAAGATAAGGTTCTCTACTGGAACCCCACACATGTACCTCAACGAACTAAGTTCCAGACATTGTAGGAAGGACCTTATATCATTTATAAAAATTTTCCTTCAAGGGCCATGATGATCTATAAACGTGAGAGCCCAAGTAAGAAACAGCTTCTTAACATCCAACAAATTAAACCTTTTCATGAGCATACACTAGCTAACACAACAAGCACCTCATCTGATGGACAACCACGCTCCATATTTCGAATCTCCTCCTTTCAACTTAGTCGTGGGAAAGATGGCCAACCATGCTAACCATTCAAGCAGCTCCTCAATTTTTTATCTTTTTTGTTTTACACATTTTTCATTTTACAACTTTTTGTTTTACCTGTTCTTTGTTTTACATCTTTTTGTTTTTATGTTATTAATCTTTTCTAATTTTTGTTTTACACCATTGTTAGTACATTTGATATTTCTTAAATAATTTACACTTTCTTCTATATTTTATTTTATTTGGTGTGATTTTCTAACTTTTTGTTAATAAGTGCCAAGTACATTGGTAATCTGTTACTTGATGGTGGTATGTACTATTTTTGTTATTTGCATGTTGGTGTCTGGCTGCTGGCTTTAAATTTCATTACAGATAATTAGGACATGGTTTCTTTTTCATGTAATAGGCAATGAGTTCACAACATCCACCCATCCACACACTCTATAGTTTTCCTTGTTTTGGAAATGTGCAATCCCTTTTTCACTAATAAAACTTTAATAAATTTGTGACATTGGTAGTTTTCAAAATTGGGAAGGATTCATAGGATTGAACATGGTGTGGTTTCAAGGGGATTCGGTATTCTTTGTACTTTTCTGTTTGCCTGGGTGCATGTGTGTTTCCATGAATTTCTTACTGTTCCGTGCCAATCAATAAAGAAAGTTGAATAAGTCCTTGCATGGTGTGGTTCTCATAAAAAAATGATGAGGACTCAAAGCACACCCCTTGGACAAAATAAATACATACATCCTCGCATGGTGTGGTTCTCATCAAGAAGAAAAAAAAAAGAGAAAAAGATGAGGATTCAAAGAAACCCCTTGGACAAAATAAATGCATGTCTTTGCATTGTGTGGTTCCCATTTCAACAAAAAAAAATAATGGGAATTCAAAACATGCCCCTTAGACAAAATAAATGGGCTACAAGTACTAGTTATGGGACTTGTCTCCTCTAACTAAGGCCCTTCCTTACTACCTACTTCTTCTCTAATTTAGAACAGTGGTTGTTTTGTGGGAGCACTCTTGTGTCTCGGGGGATGGATTGGTCTTAGAATATCAATGCAAAGTCACTAAAAGTGGTTGGTTTTGGTCTGGACTAAGGATGGATCCTATCAAGTCATTTAACCACAAAATCCACAAGAGACTTCATGTGACTGTAATTAGGAACTCCATTCCACACACTCTCTCTTATCCATCTATGCTTTCCATGTTCCACCTCATTGCCAATTTCATGTTTTGGTTCAATGTCCTAGTTTAATGTGTTGGAATTCTTAGTTAGTTACTTCCAGGTTTTTGTACTTAACCTTCTGTAACCATTAATTATCCATGGAGCCCACGGACTCTTTGGTTTGAAGTTATGCAAGGGCATAAAAGGCCTATGCTTGCTTTGGGGAGGACCCACTTGCATATCTTTTGGCTAGGTTAGTTAAGTTCAATACCCTTAGACATTTTTACAATTAAATTCTTTCTATTTACCCCATCAATGACATCCAATTGTACACATCTTCAAAATAGCTTTCAGTGAATTTTTCTTTTCATTGTTGTGAATTTTTATATCCTCTTCAAATATTTCCTTGTATTGAACGTTTTCAAATTTAATGGACTGCTTACTTTAATTAACCTTATCTGTCAACCTTCCTGCTAACACGACTCAAGGAACCAATTAACCACAATCACAACCTAGCCGAGTGTAACCATCAACGAGACAAGGCATTTAACAATTATGTGTTACACATTGCATACTAATTCATGATCCTATTGTGATTGTAGTGGGAAGCATGGACTAGAAGCAGGACTATCTTCACCAAGGATGATGCAGCGATAACACATAATGAGGACCATTTGTGATCAAAGGATTTCTTCTCTCTCTCTCTCATTCTCTTGCTACCAAGAGGTGTTGGATGTTAATATTCTCCAAGGTGTTCACTCCTCTTCTCATGAACACCCAATGTTGTAAAAATTGTAATTCTGTACAGTTGGGCACTCAGAATCTATATGTCTGTTTCATCTAAGTTAGTTTGTCATGTTAGTCAATAATCCCATACCTACCCAATATGTTATATTATAAAGAACCTGTTCCTTCTCTTCTTCACTTAAGAACGAGTTTCCATTTAGTCGTGGGGGTATGATGAATCACCGTTTGATGTTGACCATGATGGCGGGTACATGACGTCAGGGCCACAACATTGCGTATGCGACATCGGGGCCTGGATTCAACATCAAGGTACATACCCTAAGTTTATAAATACCACACCTAGGCTCTAGTTTTGGAAGTAATTCATTAGTCAATTTTCAGTTTTCAGGCAAGGTAGCGAAGCTCTTGTTGTTTCTTCTCCCTAGAATTAAAATATTTTTTGAGTGCCCATAGAAGGAGTCTAAAGTGTGTATAGTTCTTTGTCTAAGCACTGATGTACCTGAGTGCAATAGTGTGACGGGAATAAAACAAACTCTTTTGACAATCCTTGTAGCACTGAGAATAGCTTAATATTTTCTTCAATGCATTCTACTTTTTTGTTCTTTACTTTAATGCATTTGATTAAGCAATTAATGAACACAAGCATGACCACTTCGAGCATTCATATAGTAATTGGTAACTTAGCAACGCTTAACATTTGGTAGCCCAACATTGCTATATGTGTTTATGATGTGTCCAAGAAAGTGGGGCAGTTACTTATGTTAGGCTAGCTAGGCAATAGACACTAGTTTTCAATTTACTCTACTCTTATTCTTATTGTAGGTGATTACATCTATAAAATATAAAAATGATAAAAATTCATATACCTCAATTACACTTAAACCATACCCTTGAGCCTTACAAGTGTAGTTGATGTTCTCAACGTTGTTTCACTTCCTAGAGGAACTAGTGTATGAGATAACTATAGGTCCACAGAATTTGACCGAATAGCACGTAACGCCTTAGTGATTCATATGGTTGGGCATAGGGGTACCTTGCTACTCATCAAGAAGTGATATCTTACCAGATTCATGTTTTTTATTTGTAGAAAAAGATTTACTTCATCTATAAATCTATTAATTTGCATAAAAATAGATTGAGAATATATCCAAGTGGCCATTTTATCAAATTAGATGTTCTCCATAACAAATTTGGTCAAATTGTTATGATTGCATGATGAGAAAGATAACTATTTACAAGTTTGGTCATAAACATTGTGCTACAAACATTTTTGAGTTCTCATGGATTGTTGTTTTTCATGCATGCTTCCATTGCCCTTATGAATTTCATTCCTTGTGCATTGCAATACAAAAACATAAACATAAAGAGCCATGGATTTGCTTGAAACAAAAATGTTGATGTTATGTATGGAATATTATTTAGCATAAGCTTTCCCTAGAGTATCATGGAAAGAATATTATTTACTAAAGACTCCCTTTGCGTGTTATGAATAGAATATTATTTGGTGTTACTATCTATGATCGGTAATTGGCATCCTATTCAAAACTTGGTGCAAGCAAAAATAAAATAAAATAAAAATGAAACTAAACAAATCCAATACATCAACATAGGACATAGCAAAGAACATTCAGGTCACTATCTATATGCAAGTTTACAATAAATGAACTAAATCCAAGTCCATGAAAACATAGTTCAATTGGTCATCTTGATTCTTTGCATACAGGCAAATATTACCCAAAGGCTAATAAGCTATTCTACCAAAAGGCTCTCAAGCTAATGTGACAGTGATTCCTTTGGAGGCGAGCTTAACGTTGTTAATAAGTATTCCATTTCCATGACGATTCTAAATGGGGGAACAAAACAAAGCATTTTCAACTTTACTCATTGAAAGCCACAAAGAAACGTTACGGCCAGTGATGTCTCTCTCACAGTCGGCGACAGTACGTATAACACAAAATATAATGGCAAAATAAACATAAACAACGTACATGCGTTCTTTCTTTCCTTCTTTCTTGCTTTTGACAAACTAACTCAAACTTTTAATAACAACCAGAGAACCAAGCTTCATATTTCTAAGCTCAATTGACCCATCACAGCTGTAAAAGCCATCAATGGACTCCCATCATCCAGTACTTATAGGCGAAAAGCACCGACCCTGCGCTGGAAAATCAAAATTTTAAGAAAACCGACAAATTAGACGAAAAAGATAAAAAAAAAAGAAAAAACGGAAAACCCACATGCACGGTGAAATGGCGTAATTATGATCTCTACCAGAGGCCACCTGACGTTCTGAGCAGCCGCGCCTGCCGGGCACCGGCAGTAGCCGGTTTTCTACAAGGAGAAACCGACACGTGGCAGAGGGACACACGTTGGCCCATGGACCACGCTTCTTGTGTTTTTGGTTTTTTATCTGAGCTTTACTTCCTTGGTTAGCTCACGATGCGTTGCTTTATTCGGCGTTTGCTTGCCTTGTGTGGCCTCGCCTCGCTCGTATTTGCTGGATGTTTGTTTGTACCAGAAATTTCGTCACAGCAAAGCACATCCTCTATATACAACAAAGAGGATTCGTGAACAACAGCAACAACACAGCAGCAACAGCGGCAACGGCAAAATCTAAGCCAGGCTTAGCTTAGCTTTCAAATACGGCAGTTTTTCTTTGTGATATGTAAGTAAAAGCGTTTCTTGCCGTTTTCACTGCACGAGAAAAGCCCTGGCTGCTTGCTTGCTTGTTTGCTTGCTTGCTTGCTTGCTTTCATTTGTCATTTCGTTCCTTCGTTCGGTTTGCCTTGCCATTTTGATTTTGCTTTTGCTGGTACTTGCTGCTGCTGCTGATGATGATGATGCTAGGTTTTTTTTATGCTCCTCTCTATCGGGAGTGTCGTCGTAGGTCCTAGCCGTTTCTCCTTCCTCCTCCTCCGCAAATTCTGAGCAATTGCAGCAGATCGAAGCTTCCGTTTTGGTGCGCATCGGTCGGTGCCGCGTGCGATTTTCGATTTTCGTGAATTGGAATAGCTGCCTTGCGTCGCTGTTTCATCGTTTGCCGTACCGCATTTCGAATGTTAGGGCTTATGTCGTGATATTGCGCTTTCTTGTGCGTTCATGTTTTGGAAACTAAGCCCTTGCGGCTCGTTTTTATCGCTGTTGCATTCTGAATTTTATGCGGATCTCAGTTGGATCAACAGTTGCTGCTTGCGGCGCCTTCAACAGTTTTGTTTAGATTTCTATGGTAGTTGAACTTCAAAGATCTGTGGTCGATGATCTTCTGACGCGGTTGGTGCTGTATTTAATGCAGACATAGTGTTTTGAATCCGTGATAGTTGGTGTGTCCCTTATCTTTGGTGATCGTTCTTGGAAATTCAAGGAGCGGTCTGCAAATTCAGCCATGACGAACGAACTTCTGACAATTCAACCGGGAGAACTCAGATTTCCATGTGAGTACTTTTAATTATCAGTTGCGTGGCTTTGCAAACCAGATGCTGTTATTTCTTCCGGCGCAGCTTCGGCTTTTTAGGATTTCTTTAAATCAAACAAAGCCAGCATATACATTTATCTGTAGTATTAAAATCAACGGATATGTCTTTCCTTTTCCTGAATAAACTGAAATGGAAACTGAATAAGGTACTGTATATATGAATATTATTGTGCTTCTTTCCCTTCAGAATTGTTAGCGATCTCGGGTAAAACGCTAGTGTATCTATTTACAAATTTACGTGATATGCAGAGCAACATTTTTTTTAATTTTTTTTCTAAACCTATGAGGTTTATTTCATGACGTTCTTCATTGGTTTTTGCTCACTTTGAAAGACCCTTAATTTAAACCATAATTTAAAAGTCATCGCTTTTTGCAAACACAATTCTTGTGTAGTTAATAACATGCTTTCTGGCCATCGTTGATGTGTAGTTGAGTTGAAAAAGCAAAGTTCATGTACGCTTCAGCTAGTGAACAATACTGAAAGTTACGTTGCTTTCAAGGTACTCCTTGATTTCATTCATGTGTTATGCAGATGAATTTTTCATACGTAAATTGGAATTTTGTTTTTATCTTTTAAAAATATTTGGCATATTTTGGTGTTTCACCGAAAGTTCCATTCTGATATACTAAACATTCCAATGTTTTTGTTTTCTCCTGTTGATTTTATCTTAAGGTAAAAACCACCTCTCCGAAGAAATATTGTGTGCGACCCAATACAGGGGTGATTGATCCAAAGTCTACTTGTCACGTGACAGGTAGGAGCAATGGAGCTCATCAATCATCATATTATTGCCCAGCCCGTTAACCAAAAGTTAGTCAATGGATGAGATTTTTAAGCATGTTTTTCTTTCTGTTTTTCAGTTACTATGCAAGCACAGAAAGAAGCACCTCCTGATTATCAGTGCAAAGATAAATTTCTTGTACAGGGTGTTGTTGTACCTGATGGGACAACCATGAAGGACATCACTGCAGAAATGGTATGCACATTCTAGTCACCTGAAAGTTTCTTGATTTTTAACTAAAAATAATCAATAAATACTAACATAAGTATTTGGTATGTAGTTTACCAAAGAAGGTGGTAAGGTATTAGAGGAGAACAAACTGAGGGTAGTGTATATACCTCCTGCCAACCCACCTCCTATCGAGGAATCTGCAGAAGAAGGAATGGCTCCAAGCCGAGCTGTTCCGGATAGTTTTGCCGCTGTCGTTTCCTCCTCGGATCAAGTAAGCAGTGGATGCATCATTCCTTCTTATGATTTTATAATATGTACAATAACTTTCATATGACTGTTTTCCTCAGTGTTTTTGGTGTGTTTTTTTTTATAATACTTGAGGGCTTGATTTTCTTACTTTTATTTCAGTGCAGCTTTGTTTTTCATATCTTGTCTCTATAATTTATTTTTTTTTAAAACTGATTCTTGAGATATGCATTTCTCCGACCTGACTCAATAGGTGCCGAGGGACCTAGGTGATTTGAAGACAAAATATGACCAAGTGAGCTTTTTTGTTTTTGTTTTTTTGTCTCTCTTGTTATTCTTGTAGTATAAAGTATTTAAAGATAGTTGACCTTTGCCATCCAATTTGGTTCGACAATTTTTAGTTCTCAAATCTTATTCCTATGATCAAATTCTACGTATTTACTTTTCAGTTGATTAGGAGTTGATATGATAATACTGTTGGAAAGGCGGGTTTACATTAAGACATTTAGATTGTTTAAGCTGCATACTACATCAATACTGTTTATATCCTTATTATGTCAAGATAACTCTGAGGAATAGCAATTTGCCTAAATCCTTTTCTAAAAATTGTAGGCGATATCTGCAATTGCAAAGTTAACAGAAGAAAAGAATGCTGCACTTCAGCAACGGCAGCACCTGATGAAGGAATTGGTAAGCGGAATAATGGTAGTAATAGTATTTAAGTTGAAGGAATTGGTAAGCGGAATAGGTGTAGTATTAGCGTTTGAGTTTGTTAGACAACGAAATGGAATGATGCGTGTGGAAATCTGTAATATAGAACTAACAGTTTTTCATATGCTGTCTACTTTTGATACTGAAATCTAGGTTAAAAGGATTCTTTTCTTCTCATTAATTTACTTTGTATCAACTTCTGCTATATGTTTTCAGGGTATGCTGCAAAAATCAAAACCAGGAGTTAGCAAGATGGGGTTTTCCTTTTTATTTGTAATATTTGTTGGATTAGTGGGAATTGTTATTGGATATTTCTTCCATTCATAGATTGCATCATCGGACTGTCATTTGTGATAAAATCATCAATTCAGACAATTGACTTTGCCAGGCTTGTTAAATGGTACTGGCAGAAACATGATGGAAGCTGTTCCCACAAACTCCTTAAAACCTATTAAGATAATCCCTTGTGTGATGACCTTGATGATAAACGCGCGTATGTGATGATTTTTGTAAGCCAATTCTAGTTTGTCATTTGTTGGGATCTGGTGTAAAGATCAACTTTCAATTGTTAACTGTTTTAAACTGCTTTGTTGGTGCAAGGTTGATGTGGTTTTGCTCTTATTTTAAACTCTCTGCCTCTGGTCATGCAAGGAGGTAAGACTCGCATGATATTCTTTTTTATCAATATACATGTTTAATTTACTGAATGGTCCTTCGTATCACAAAAATAACACATCGAATTCGTCTCTCATCCGAATGCTTAATTTTGCCGGGAATTTAGTTTCCTTCTTGTCCTTCCATATGTAGCTGAAGTACTCTCGAGGCTGTAACCCAGCAGATACGAACGTAATGTTATCAAGGGCAACGTATGATCTGTCTGTTTTAGCGACGCATGAGAGGGTAATGGTATACTTCGAAATTTTCTATGTTTTATGTGAAACTGGCAATTTTAATCATATGTATTTTGCCCAACAGAGGAGTTTCGACAGTCTAGGTTTTGTTTGTTTGTCAAGAATTTAATATAATGGTAAATGTTGGCTACTCGCATGATACACGATGCAGTTACGGTCTCAATCATTCCTCCTGATTTGTTGGATGAAAGAGTATTTAAAGGTCTGAATATTAAATTCGGAGGCTGTAATGGTCGTTCGGCGGCTAATAAGTATTATATTTTAATATTTTAGATATTTGAAAAGTAGCAAAGCATTTTCGTTTTTCGACTTGTTAACTTGGTTTTATAATTTAAATAGCAACAAAAAATTTGGGTGTTGTTGGAACAAAAACTATATGACATGACTATACGTATGCACCGGTGAATACAGCTCGCGATTAACATTTCATTGTTGTCATCAAAGATTTTAATAAAAAAATTATAAAATATATAAGTGACGTTGTTGACCTATAGCGCAACAGCCAAAAATGATAAATAAGAGAAAGCAAGCGTACATGGATTTGCATTGTTGCGTTTGTTTTATATATGTTCTCTGCCACTTAAATTCCTAGCTGCTTGTTGAACTCTACATACGGGTATGATGATGGTGGAGTGGTTGCATTCCTGTTAGCTTTACGTTAAGAAAAAGGTTTGATTTGTTGATGGCACGGTCAAAGAGGGTTGTAAAAATTTGATGCAAATATCGGTTGTTGGGCAGTGCAAGAATGGCCGTGGATGCTAGGGGTTATTAACAAAGATGTTTTTGCTTATTCAAGCCATTTTGTTGTATTCTAATTCTTTCTTTCATACTGTTTTATCATTCCGTTTTATAGCGAGGAATGTAACTTGTGTAAGCAATGGAGTAAAAATAAATGAGTTGAATAATAATGATACTTTTGCTTATTCTTGCAATCGTGTTGGACTCATTTTTTAAAACTATTTTTTGGCCAAGAGTCTATTACTAGTTATATTTCGGTAACGACAATTTTGTTCATAATATTGATTAACGTTGATTTTTTTGAGAGGCCATTATCAGTCGTATTTCGGTAATGCCAACTTTGTCCATAACGTTGACTAATGTTGACGTGTTATGAAAAGTTATGTTCGTTGCAAAACAGAAATATGTCTAAAAAGGTTGTGTAATATGTTTAGAAAGGTTGCGTGATTCTCATTTCCATAAATACAGATCATGCTAGATGATAAAGAGCGTGAGGTAAACTGAGCGAAACAACAATGTCTCAGAGATCGAAAAAAAGAAGTTCGGCAAGGTCGAGATCCTTTGGAGTTGCAAAGAATAGAACAAAATTGCTTACGTCAAAGAACGCATCGAGCAGAAATGCAACAACAGGTGAAAGGAAGTGAGGTTTGTAGATGAAATTTTATTTTTGTTTTAGATGAAATTCATTTAATGTCTGATTTAATAAAACTAAATATATTAGGTCACTTTGTATAATAATATTTCACAGAATGGAAGGGATCATAGACAAGGAGGAGGAAGAGGTNTTTGTATAATAATATTTCACAGAATGGAAGGGATCACAGACAAGGAGGAAGAAGAGGTTGTGGACGTGGACAAGGACGAGAACGCATAGATGAACATGAAAATCACTTAGCAGTCATTCCTATTGATGAAAATGTTCATCAACCTCAATTGCATCAAGAAGTTATTTTACATATAGGACATGCTTGTGGTCGTGGTTGTGGATGTGGTCATGGTTGTGGATTTGGTCAGATGTATTTAAATAATGATGATTTGATGGTCAAAGATGAATTACTTATAAATCATATAAAGATTGTTACTATAGAACGAAAACGTGCACAAAGGTGTGAAAGACAAGAACGTTTTAGACAACGAAAAAGACAAGCAGAAGTGGCAGAAATGTTAGATTTAGTTGCAAGACTTGATCAAGAACAGGCTCCACCAAGATTGCGAATGGAACATCAACAAATATCTTCTGAACATATGAACAATCAGGTATCTTATCCAAATTTTCATAAGTCAAATACACAAATCATGCATACAATACAAGATTTTCAAGCGAGGTTGATAAGTTTAGTGTTCCTCGATCATGTGGTATTTGCAATAAAAGTTTGTTAAGTATGTTAATGATACCTGTACAAAGATTTGGTCCAACATGTGCAAAGTGTGCAAATGAAAAAGTAATGGGGATCTTGAATCATGATGGTGAAGAGATTAAACATTTTTTTGCTGATAATAATATAGATCAAGAACCCCAGCCAATAATCTTATCAAAACTATCAAAAGTTGAAGAAATGCTTATATCACGAATTAATCCTATTTTACAAGTTACGCATGCTATTAGAGGTCAATTACAATATAAAGGACATACCATTAGTTTCATGCAAGATGTATCTGAAATTGTAACTAGGCTACCTTTGAGGATTCATGAAATTCCAATGCTGATACTAAGACGAGTTGATCAAATTAGAAGAACCTATAACTTTGTTGTAAATAAAAAGCGTGTGTATGCTGCCTTATTGTATAAGAAACAAAATGATCCATTCTATCAGGATGTAGAAATAGATGAGCATGCTTTGGATGATGTTAGTGATACAAGAGATGTTAATGTTTTTGAAAGGATTCGTTATATTAGATTGTCTGAGGAGGATGGTGAGATGAGATTACAGCTTGATGGTCCTTTGGTTGATTTAAAGGAGGAAAATATTATTAGACACACATCATCAATAACATCACANTTGATTTAAAGGAGGAAAATATTATTAGACACACATCATCAATAACATCACGTCTAGTTCTTCTAGGGAAAGGACTTGATCTGGTAAGAGCTTGGTTAGAAAATCCAACTGTTGAAAGTTTAGATTACGCACAATGGCCAACACTTTCAGAGTCGCCCATCAATGAGTTCAACATAGTTGGAATGCTTCCAATGTCATTTTCAACGTTGTTTCCACGTGGAAAATGTGACTTCCTTAAAAAAAGGTCCAAGGATGTCATGTTACATGAAGTACTGTATGTTAAGGAACATCCTCGACAAGTGCCCATTCCACCAATCATACGTGGAGGATCTCGCCAACTATCACTTAAATTAGCATGGGTTTTAACGATACATAAGTCACAAGGAATGACATTGGAGAAAGCATGTATAGATGTTGGTAGCAAAGAAACAACAGGTCTTACATTTGTGGCACTATCTCGAGTGAGGAGTATTGACAAATTGAAGATATTTCCTCTAATCTCCAAANCAGGTCTTACATTTGTGGCACTATCTCGAGTGAGGAGTATTGACAATTTGAAGATATTTCTTCTAATCTCCAAAGAAAGATATATCAAGATATTTAAGGCTTTGCACCTTCAAAGTAGATTGGATGAAGAGCAACGCATTAAATCTAATGAAGAATGATCTCATTCTTATAATCATTCAATAACGCATTCAATGGTCTTATAATATTTTTATCTGTTATGTTTAAATCATCGCTGCTGCAGACGACTGGCGATCACTAGCTTAGTTATATATTTATAATATATATCTATAAATTGGCTGAGAAAATCTTATTTGTTTACAAGTAAAAAATTCTTTGAGTAAAAAATTTCACGACTTCTGGACAAAGAACAAGATTTAAAAACCCAAATTTTCATGTCTTCTAGACGAAAAACAAGAGTTTTGTACCTTATTTTTTCTAAGGATGGTTTTTCTGAAAAAAAAAATTCCATGAATTAGTGTATGCTCTCACCCTCGGCCGAATTTGTTGAGAGTGAGAGCATAAATTCGGCCGATGGTGAGA
>MNCI01028452.1:296152-314655 GCA_015680685.1 Gnetum montanum | reverse complement strand
TTGTTCTTCATCCAAAAGGTATGAAAATTTGGGTTTTAAAATCTTGTTCTTCGTCCAGAAGTCGTGAAATTTTTTACTCAAAGAACTTTTTACTTGTAAACAAATAAGACTCTCTCAGCCAATTTATAGACATATATTATAAATATATAACTAAGCTAGTATAGCAAGCAATGGGAAAAAAAGTAAAAGGATGTGAAGAATTTATGATGAAACTTTAAATGGTTCTTGCAACATGTGCAATTGCAACGGAGAAAAAATGAGGAAGTTGAAGAATTGTTTAATCTTTATTCAAGGTTTTTAGCAATAATGTTAAAAAGTAAGGATTTTTTCACTTAATGTTATATGATATAATTTGTCTAAACTATATTCCTAATTTTCAGTTTAAAAGATGAAAATCAAGTTAGAGATTTGCAAAGTTCGTAAAATTATCATGTAATGAGGAAACGCTTATGATGTTTTTGATGTCATGTTCAAAGCAAATATAGGTTGTTGGGCAATGCTTGTGATTTTTTTGATGTCATGTTCAAAGCAAATATAGGATGTTGGGCAATGCTTGTGATTTTTTTGATGTCATGTTCAAAGCAAATATAGGTTGTTGGGCAATGCAAGATTAGTAAGGGTGGACAATGGAGGATTAGGGTTTATTAAAGATGATGTTTTTGGTTATTCATGCTATCTTATGTGACTCCTTATTCTTTCAAAGTAGTCTATAGCAACATGTGCAACTAGTGGAGGAAAGAAAAAAAATAAAACAAAATTTGAATAATTTATGATGATTTGCTTTGCTTATAAAGTTCAACTTCAAGAGTTACAGGGTTTATTAACAATAATTGGTAATGCAAGATTGTTGGGCAATGCAAGATTAATGATGATGTTTTTGCTTATTCATGGTATCTTGTTGGACTCCTTATTCTTTTTATTCTTTCAAAGTATTCCATAGTAATCAATGCAACATGTACAACTAATGGAGGAAAGAAAAAAAAAAGTTGAATAGTATATGATGATTTGCTTTGCTTATAGAGTTCAACTTCAATTGGTATAGGTACCCTACCCCATATTAATGATTGTAGGAAAATGGGGAATTTTTCAGTTAATGAATATGAAACACTAAGAACCCTATGATGTATTGGACTAGTTTTAAAATTCCTTTTACCATTTTTTTTAAATTTATAACTTAGTGCTATTTAGTAGAATCAAACTTGTGACTCAGGGTCACCAAGTCAAGCCACTTACCCTTAGGTTAACACCTCATTATACAGTTTTAGTTTAAATGATGAAAACCAAGTACGAGATTTGCAAAGTTGTTAAAACTATCAAGCAATGACCAAATGATTTTGTTGATGCCATGTTTAAAGCAAGTAGTAAAAACTCACTGCAAATATGGATTGTTGGGTAATGCAAAATTGGTAAGAGTGGATAATGAAGGGCTAGGGTTTAATGATGATGTTTTGCTTATTCATGCTATTTTTTTGGGCTTCTAATTCTTTTACATTCAGACAACTTCACGTGTGTGCTTATGCTCAATTTTGTAGAAACATAAACCTTGCACAAGTCTGCACCAATGCTAATAACAACACAAAGAGATAACTGCCATAGAACTTCACTACTCATATTATTCACATTGCATTCGCAAGAATACAAAGATACAAGCAGCAAAGTGACTGATGGATACTTGAAATCAGATAGATAGCTAGTAGATGAGCTCTTCCAACTTCGATGTCTCTCAGTATACCCAAGCCCTCCTTTTATAGGAGATACAAAGCTTTCAAAAGTGCACACCAGCTCACCACACACTAGTTATAGGAACTGCACTATCTATAGGGATTGCACTATCTATGTGCATGCCAATGCATGTTCCACTAATATTCTCTACTTTTACTATAGAGAGGTACAATCATAAGACTCATAGGCCAAGTACTGTACATTTTAGCCAACACACTCATTTTCCATCTACTTTATTCTACAGAGTTAGAACTATGATTTGATGATGCCACATTATATGGAGAATCAAGATCACCCAAGAGATGGAGTGTCTAGCTTTTTCCACCTCGAGTAGAGAAAAAGTGGATCTCAAGATCCATTTGGTGGAGGCGAAGTTTCCTTGGAGGATGACCCACTTGTTGACACATCTTTTTGATATCATGCACATTACTGGTATAGATGTCTTGGTAGAAAGCAGATTCCCAGGGCTAGTTCTAGTTTCTTCTTTTCTAGATGACATATGTTAATAAATAATAAGGAGTATATCCATATGTGACAACATGCCATTCCTTGGCAATGGGACTATAATATTGGTAATCACCATGTTGTGCATTACTCTGGTCATAAAGATGCTATGGATAGGATCTTGGATACACTTGGGGAGAATGTCCAAACTTTGCCCACTAATCCCAGAAACTATTATCTAGAATGATATTTCCCCATGGGTTTATTTCAATCTTATAAACATGATACCTACTAGGCTAATAATATGGCCAATGGAAAACTTGGGATGGATGTTGGATTTGGAAATTTAACTAACATAGCTCTACTGAGGTACAAGTTAATATACGAGGGAAAGTAGGTGATGAAGTGTCATATAGTCAATGCGTTGACTAGGTTGTGTATACGGGGCCCCGTATACGCGGTCGCGTCGACGTGGGCCCGTCGACGTAGCCCTACTGCGTCGACATGGCCCCATTTACGCAACCGCCTATCCTGGCATATAAATAAGAGGGCCTTCCGCCTCATTTAGAGAGCTTCGAGTAGTTGTAGCAAAGCCCTTGCATTTTGTTTCTGTAGGAGTTAGATTATTTTCCCAGTGCATGCCCATAGTGTTTGTAATTGTACGACACCTTTATTCGAGTGTGACGTACTTGGACGCGCACATGACCATAAATAAAGATCGAGATTAATTCATCATTACAGCATTCACTTAGTTTTAATTGCTAATTATTATTGTTAATTGTTATTGTCATTTATTGTTTTCTTAGTTAATATTTCTTTATCATCATTTACTATTCCTGTTGTTAAATGTGAAATGAGTACGACTTCATCATGAGCATTTAAGTGTGACTACTTGGTAACCCAACAGTGTACCTAGGATCTACGCTTGGTAACCCCAGTAGTAGTCGTGCATGAGGTCCAAGATGTGTACAGATGATTAAGGAATGGACGCTCATCGCACATAGGTTAGCTTAGACTTCATTTCCTATTACTCATTAGTTTAATCAAGATTATTCTCCATTGTCTCTAGGAGTAGCACTAATTTAGGATCACATCATACGCCTCATCTGGACTAAACCATACGTGACAAAGAAATTACTAATCCAGGTGGGAAGACAGTGAACTGTGATCAACGTGTAACTATCTAGATACCCCAACTAGCCTGTCCACGGAGTTCGACCGAATCGTGCGTGAATGCTCGTATTCGTATGGTTGAGTGTAGGGGTACCTCGCCGCTCATCAGTAGGTAGATGAGGGGAGTAGAAATTTTTAACTTTTATAGTTGAGTATGGGGCTTGTTTTGTCAAGACTTGAAGAAACTCATAGAAGACACTTCTGTGGCTATGGTAGACTCTTTCTTTCTCTAGTGATAGCATATAGGGCTCCATGTTATTGCAAGAACGAAGAAGATGGGAAGATCTTAAGGACCATCATTTAGCTTCTAATATATCTGCAAAAGAACAAAAACACAAATACTTTAGTAGTATCAATTATTAAGCTGAAATTCTCTAGTTAATAAATCAGCTAAACTATTATGTTTCCCATTTATATATTCAGTGCTAAAATCAAAGTTAGCTAGATATAGTACCCATCTAATTAGTCTAGTATGAGCTACCTTATTTAAGGACTTTGAACTTAAATACTTATCAAAATGTTTTAAGTTGCTTCTAACTATAAATTGAGTATTTTCCAAAAATAACCTATATTTTTCTATGCCCTTGACTATAACGAGAAGTTCCTTATGAGTACTATAATAGTTTTGCTGAGTCTCATTGAACTTCCCATATGCATATCTACAAACTGTACTTACCTTGTCTTTTTCTTCCTTCAATGTTGCACCCAAAACCCATATTATGCATCTGTTCCAAGATGAGTGTTACATCTGTAGGTAATTGTAGCTTTGTAAGCTTGCTACATTATTGTAGGATAGTGTTCGTATGATATTGTATCCAAGGAAGAGGATTTTGGCTAAGATGTTCATTGAGTAATTTCTAGTCCCTAGCCAAATGCTTCTAAATTCTAGACACATAATTTACATAGCCTAAAAATATTTGCAATTGTGTCTTATCATGTAGTTCATTTGGGAACTTGCTGATTGATTCAAGAATATGATCCTAAAGGGATATGGTTCCTTGAGATATTTCAAGGCATAAAAACTCAATTGAATGTTTAGCAATTTTCAACTTTTTGGGTGATAAAACCAATCCATTTTTGTCAACTAAATCAGAGAAGATTTTTAGGTGTTCTAGTTGCTGTTGTGGAGTTTGACTCATTACTAGTATGTCATCTATATATATCATAATAAAAGGATATGCTCCAAAGATTGCATACATGGCCTTTTGGAAGATAGAAGGGGTTATATTAATATCAAAGGATAAAACAATCCATTGATAGAAACCTTTAGGGACTGTAAAAGCAGTCTTCCATCGATCTTGTTTTTTTACTTAGATTTGCTAGAATCTTGATTTCAAATCAAATTTGGAATATACATGAGTATGCAATAATTTTTGGAATAAATCATCCTTACTTGGTATTAGGTGTTGTACTAGTTTAATGAGTTCATTTAAGGGCTTATAATTTACTACAAGCCTCTTCTTTCCATGTACCTATTCTGCTTGTTTGTTTACATAAAAAGTAGCACATGTGAACATACTATTACTAGTTTGGATTTATCCTTTATCTAGTAATGTCCATATTTCCATGTCACACTCATTTTTAAGAGAAGGAGGTATTTGAATGTGATGTGCTTTTGACTTTATCTTTATATCATCTTTTAGTTCAATCCTATAGTAGTGTTTCTTATTTCTAAAGATAGCAGGATCATCATGGGCTAGTGTTAATAGTTGTTTTTGAATCTCTTCAAATTGATCTTTTAGTCTCTCAATGCTGTTGATCACCCATGATTTCTTCTCCGGTTTCATTTGCATAGGTTTTTGAAACCTTTGTCGGTAGTTGCTTATCCTAGGAAATTTATTATTAGCTAACAAAACATAAGATTGGGCTATAGTATATGGTTCTAATTTCTCCAAATTATCCATTCCTAATAATAAGTCATATGACCTCATATCCTAATGATGTATTTATATATAGATGAGTTTATTATCAGAAATCTTAATTGGGATAGTGGCCTAGTATTCTAGCAGTGCTTTCTAGGTGTTAAATATAACAAATGTCCTTTCTCTTTTATCCCAAAAATGTGATGGAATAACATGCCATCTTGCCAATGATACTTCTACTCCACTATCTATTAATGCATCTACAGGATAAGACTTATAATTTTTAAACTTAATCATAAACATACATAATGGTAGAGTAGTTATTTTTTTCATTTTTATTTATTCAACTCACAGGCATTGCATTGGTTTCTTCTTGATATTTTTTCTATTGATAACTTTCTTCTATTTGTTCAAGTTCTCCTAATTCATTTGTTGCCCAATGAAATATACTTACGTAATTGGGCTATTCTTTGTGTTCTTATTAATGATTCATCAAGAGGGGGTATGTTTATCTATTGTTCCCCTCTTTCTCCTTTCTTAGACTCATTTATGTCATCTGCTTGTGGATTTGATTTTGGTTTTGAGTCTAGTGGTTGAGAATTTGGATACTTGAACAACCATTCTTCTATTAAGTACCGTTGTTCATCTAATTCTTGAGTTTTTTCTTTTATTCTTCATCTTAGGGACATTATTTTGTTAATGTCATCTATAGTTGTTCATTCTAGTTGGGATTCTAATTTTTCTAATTGGGTTTTGATCATTTGATAGGTCAGGTCACGCTCTACTAGGTCAATGCTACTTGTGTCAAAAGATCTTTTTGATAGTGGTTCAGAGGTAGTGGCTTCTATAGGAGATCTTAGTGGTCTACTTGATGATCTAGTTGATCTAGATGTTGCTATCCTACCAAGAGGTCTTCTACAGTTCATGTTGTAGTAAAAGACATCAAAATCATTGTTATCTCCCCTCGGGTTAGAAAAAGAGGGCTCGAGGTCATTGATTGTATTATTAGAATACTCATTAGATTCAAGGTAGATGTCATCGGGTTCAAACTAAATAGAGGGATCAATAGTGAAATCATAATATTGCTTAGATAATTGGTAATGTTCAATAAAGTTTTCTTGTTGAGAATGTTTGGATTTCTGCGGGCAAGTTCGAGCAAAGTGACTACCTTGACAAATAAAGCATTTTATTTGACCCTTTGGAAGCTTTTGTTTCCTTCTTTTAAACATACCACGAAAACCTTGAGTTGGCCATGGATGAGATGGATGTTTAGGTTTCCATCTTTGGGTTTTAGGCTTCCATTGTTTATGTTGTGGCCTAGAGTAGCAAGGTGATTTAGAATGAGTTTGTCATTGATTTTCAGGATAAATTTTCTAGCAGAATGTTTTCTCTAATTTACGATTAATCTGTTTCATGACGGCCTATGCATTTATGTCTTGACATCACTCCCTATTGAATTTTTCTATTAGCAACCCAATATAACTAAAACTCATATAATCCAAAGTGCGTTTCCAATATTTGATCTCTTGTTGGTACTTTTCAGTGAAGGGTTGTGGCATGGCTCCTAAGAGATGCTCTTTAGCAGCCTTGTCATGGGTTAATTTTCCACGGTAGTACTAATCTTCCATTTGATCTAGGAAACTATGAACGTCTTGGATTCTATGAAGTCTAGTAGCAATATATTGTTCCCTATAGTCAGTTACATAATTATCCTTATTACCTAAAAACTCTTTCGTAATGGCGTTGATAAACAAGATAGAAGGTCCATTCAATAATTTCCTTTTAATATTGGCATCTATCTAGTTCAACCACCTACATAAATTCTTCGTAAAGTTAAATATAGCATTTTGTATCACATGCTTTGATGTCCTTTTATCTAATACAACCCATCAATCTATAAAGCCCGTAATTCTATCAATAACTATTTGTCGTTCTTGGAATGAACATTTGTCTAAGTTAAACTTAGGTTCTCATTCATTAATCAACCTAGTAGCTATTATATTATATTGTTTGGGTGCTTGGATATAGATCTTAGGATTCTTTACAAGGTTCTCTTCAGAATCAAGATCTGTCCTTTGTTTTTCATTACCTTCATCATTTGTGATGACCATTGTTCTAAATGTTGATTATTCGTTGGCATTTACCTTGGATTTTCCTTTTTGGTCTCTAGTGTATTTTTTCCTATGGTCATGTAGAGGATTGGGAGAATCCGTGTTACTACCATATTTTGGTATGGTATTTAGATCTTCCTTGGGGGCTTCTTTTGGCTTTAGGATTTTGTTTGGGAATCCATTTTTTCTGTAGGTGCTTTAGGCTTTTTGAAACCTTATCTATTTTTTTAAATGCTTTTGTTATCTTACCATCCATAGAGTAGTGATGACTAATTAAGGTACTAATCCTATTATTAGCCCAATTTTGTAACCTAATGGTGTCTTTTGGTGGGTCTATAGATAATTTCTGAAAAAGAAAATGGGGTTTTTCAAAATTTGGCTTAGATTGTTCAGCCTTAGGTTCTTTAGATGTGTTCATACTAATTAAAAGTAAAGCATCGCATTCTGCACAATGGTATTGGTGATCATACTTAAATGCAAAATTGTGGGTGCATGGTTCAAAATCACTACTTGAATCAGTAGTTTCTATATGATCTTCTAAGTCTACCTAGGGTTATTTTCCTTTGTCTTTCGTTAGTTTTTCAAATATTTTTATGGGAGCTTCAACTAGAGATCTTCCTAGAAGTTTGTCTATATCATATGTGATCCCTAATTCTTTGAAGATTTTTCTAATAGAGGCTTCTATTTTGGTTTCATTCTTAGGCATGTTAAAGGATCTTCTCCTGGGAAGTAAGGTAGAAGAGTATTTAATTAGTGGAAGGATTCTTTTTTGTGATTATTCTCATTATTCGAAGGGATAGAATGTATCTATTTGTAAAAAATTTGGAGTTTTTAGGCTTACTTTATAATACCTTTTCCCCAAGTTATGACTTGATCTTTTAGGTATTATGTGCTCATAGAAGTCTTCTAGGGTATTGTCTAGCTAAGGGTAGAGGGTGTGAATAGGTAAATCCTTAGTATTTAAAGTTGACCCATATTCAATATTAGTTGTTCCACAAGACACAGATTGCTCTCCAAATGGTAGGAGAGTTTTGATGCTAACGCTTTGAAATAACTGAAATACCAGCATAGTACCTATTGTTGTGTATATACTACCATGCTTCATGTCTAAGGGAATATATTCTATTACCATAAAACTACTAGTTAATTTATGATCTCTTAAAGACAAGGTGAAATTTGGGAGAGTTACAACTAAGGCATTTGATTCAAGGCATCCTTTGGCTTGTGTTATAATGGTGTCCTTGAAGCTTTTGAATCAATAATCTACTAGGGAAATCCAGTAAGGGTTCTTTAGCCTATAGTTGAAATACAAGTGGATTTGGATGTCAAGCTTAGCAATGTGGATTTAATTATAGCCTACAACAATCCATTTCCTAACCTCCCCTAGGGTGAAAAAGGAAAGGGTGACTGGGCGTAGCCTAGAGCCATTGATTTCAAGCTCATAATTAGAGAAATGCATAGAACTAAGAGATTCAAGGAAAGTAAGCTTACGAAGTGGATAAAGCTCTCTTTATTTAGGAAGAGGTGGCATACTAAAGCAAGAAGAAGTACTACAAAACTCATATAAGTGATGAGTATAAGGGTTTGAGGAACCTAACAAAGATTGGTTGTTGCTGGGCATGTCAATGTAGATAGACTAAGACGATATACTATGACTCGTTGTGCTTCACACCTGTTCGTTGGCTTCACACGCACCTTACACCCTGCATGGCCCCCACATTCCTAGTCCATCTATAGACAACTTGGCTCCAATGCCAACTCTTGTAACATGTGCAAGTAATAGAAAAAAAAAGTTCAATAATGATGATGTTTTTGCAATCTATAGCCTAGTGGTAAGAGTCTTGATTTGAAAACTCTAAGTTATGGGTTTGATTTTGATGGGCAATACTGAGTTATCTTTTGCCCACCCTCCTCTCTCAAAAAAATTTAAAAACATAAAAATAAAAACCTAATGTATAGTAATCAATGAAATATGCATAAGCAATGGAGGAAAACAATTAAAGAAGTTGAATGATTTATAATGATATGCTTACTTACAATATTTAGCTTCAACTACTCTTAGTACCCTACCCCTATGTTGATTTCAAGAATGATTGTTCATCCTTTATGTAAGATTTTTAGGAATAATGTAGAAAAATAGGATTTTTTTCACATGTAAAATCTAGTTTGTCTAAATTATAACTTAAATGTTTAGTTTAAAAGATGAAAACCAACTAAGAGATTTGCAAAGTTGTTAAAACTATCATTCAATGACGTAATGATCAAATGAAGTTAAAATTTTTTGTATCAAAGGAATGAACCTAATCTTGCAATATTAGGAATAGAGAGGTTAGTCTTTGTCAAACTTATAAAAAAACCTTTTTTTCTTTGCAATGAAAAAAATAAGATGAAAAATATTATCATATTCATTTTAGCCTTATCCCAACTATGAGTTCTTTTTTAACATTTTCTTTTGTTAAGAGTCAAGTAAGCATTAATACCTAAATCTTATATGTTTTTGTTTATGCTAGAAAACCATGCATGTTTTGATATACCTAATTGCTTAGAGGGGAGGGAGTTGTTGGATTCCAAAAAAATATTAATAATAAGTAAAAAAATTCAAAGTACATCACATGCTTAATCACTAAGTAGAAAGCACCAAAAACATCATAGAAAGAAATAACTTTCTAATTTTAGGATATCTACTTAGGTGTATAACCTTATAATAGATGCTTTGAAAAATCAAGAGAAAAAATTAATTATTAGTAGGGAAGATGGTCACAATGCTAACATCATTTTTTGTCTATGTGCTTGAACTTAAAATAATAAAAGGATCTAATGTAGCAATAGAAAGCTTTAGAAAAATATCAACTTTTGTAGGAGAGCAAGGTACAATAGTATATGTTACCACATATTATCCATCACAATTGACTTTATGTTAAGAATTTTTGGCATTTGCTACAACCCTCTCATCAACAAAAGATTTAATGTTTGGATTGATGGTAATTTTTTTATATAAGGAAAAATTTTTCTTATATGCTATTGGTTTGGATTGATGAATATTTCTTATAGTGAAAATATTAATAGAAGCTTTATCTTCTTTAGTTTCTTTATTGGTGATGAAACATTTGATAGAAGAACTATGATATCATAGATGCAATATTGTAGCTTAATATACAATGTAGTGGGCTATGGTCATGCTTATAAATATGAGTCCATTGTTGTGTCAAATCATACATTTTTGCCAACCTGTAGTGAAATTCTTGCAATTTGTTTTCATGAACTTAGAGTTACTTGTGAATGCTCACAGTGTGGTGAATTACAGTTGTACAATATCTTTATTTGAGTGGTTTATTCTTGGACACAAATCATGAATGACAATAAAGATTAAGATTGTTCTTCATCATTGCAATATTACACATAGAATATATTTACATTTTGATGTCATTTACATTTCCTAAGTCAGTTACTATTATCATGTTCATTAATATGGGCAGAATAAGTATTATTGGTTTCAAGCATAAAATGTAATTATTTAGTAATCCAGTAGTGACTTTACTTAATTCATTAGTGGTAAAGTTATTTGGTAATCCTAGATATAATTACATTAGCCTAGGATGTGTATAGTAATAGCTTTATATTTCCATTATTCCTAGTTGATAGAATTTATAATCATTTTCACTATATTTATCCTTAGCATACTTAAAGCCAAACAATCTGAACAAATCGTATACCTCATTAAGAGTTAAACCATACATTTTGTACTTTGCTAACTCCAAGTGAGAAGACAAGGATCACAAACTTATTATCAACTCACTAGTATACTTACATTGTGCATCCATGGATTATGATCTAGTCGTGTATGAATACTTGTGACTTGTATGGTTGAGTGTTGGAATTCTCTACTACTCATGATTGGTGCTATTATTAGGGATGTGTCAATGTTTGCTAGTTAGCTAATTTTAACATAGTTTTTTGTAGCAAGTCTTATCAAGTTTATCTTTCACACTTAAAAATGATCTCAAAACATACATCTAAGCATTACCAAAGTTAAGAATGGTTCTACACATAAAGTAAAATCTCCACATGCTATCGATCTTAATGAAGGAAATGATAAAAATTATAATAAATAAAATTGGAATAGATTGATGCAAACTAGAATATCATATGCTCATGTTGATCCTTGTTATCCTAATTTTACATTTTTTTTGCTACTAACATGAACAATTTAGATGGAAAGACTTACAAGGCAACATTATCTTGCCACATGATCATTTAGCATCGTCAATTTTTCAAGTAGATCTACTTAGATTAAGTCTTGTCCATTCATAAGAAGGGTATCAACTTACCAAAAAATATGACAAGGCCATATTAGCTAATAGAGGCTCAAGTAAGAAGAGATGCTATCATGACGGTAAGATATGAATAAGAAAAAGGAAAAAGAGCATCATAGACAATTGTCCTTGAAGAGAAGAAATGTATGCCATAAAATGCTAAGACATCTCATCATTCTTATATATCTAGCTCTCAATCATCTATTTTATGCACTAAAGATCCTGTAAAGTCAAAATTACGTTAAGCTCTTGCAGAGACTTCTAGAAGAGATGAGGCAAACTCCAAACTTAGGAGGAATTCAAGGCCTAAGATCTCTAATAGATTCAAAAGGGATGAATTAAGGAGTCATAAAAGGAGAACCAACTAACATAATTCTCTAAGTTCTCAATCTCCTTTATCATACTCATAAATTGACTCTAACAAGAGATGACAAAGATCAAGGAATCATGAAAAGGAAAGGAGAAGGGATCATGATGGATACACTAATAGAAGAAGGAATCCGGATAAGGAAGAAGATGATGAGGAAGATAAAGAAAGGGAATTAAGGCATGAGAGAAGAGAATGTCATGAGCAATGGAGGAGGCACTACTACAATGAAAATTACGAACTTGGAGACTATGAAGAGCCCCTATTGACCACTTGAAGCATGATCAACATTAGAGAAGTAGTGTGCATGCCAACTAGGAACCTAAAGAATAGTTGCATCAAGCGACTTGATATTAATAGTTCAAAAGGAGATACAATATAGATCCACAACATTATCTTCAAACATTCCATAATGCCTATGTTTTATGGAATAAAGAAAATGATTGATAGAAATTAAAGATATTTCCTAGAAAAGTAGAAAGTTGGTATAGAACCTTAGAACCAAAATCTATTAGAAAATGGAGTACCATACTAGAGCTCTTCAATGACAAGCACTAAACCTACTTAAGAGTGTTAAATTGAAGAAAAAAATCCAAGGATTAAAATAAGAAACACATAAATCCCTTAATACAGTAATGGAAAACTATTATTCACTGTTACATAGATGCCTAGGTCATGGAGTTTTTCAAAGGAAACAACTGCAGCATGTCATTAATGGGTTGAGAAATAGAACAAGAGAGATCCTTGGAGTATATGCCTATGCAGATTGTCCAAGATAACATTCCATCAAATCTAATAGTCACTAAACTAAGTTGTAAAAGAAGAAGGAAAGATACATAAAAGAGAATTAGCCTAAGAGTACAATAGAGACCCTACTCTTAGAAAAAGAGATGTGAGAATTTGCGAGACATAGAAGGAGGAAACCATGGAAGATCAGACTTAGTGAAAAAATCTACCCATTCAAAAATCAGTAAATGATACTACAACAAAGGTAAAGAAATATGAGACTCTGTGGATGAAAAATCTACAATAGCACTTAAGATAGTAGAAGAGAAAATTGAAAAAGCATTCATTAGGAACCAAGATAAGAAGAAGAATAGAGATGATGGACATGAAAATTACAAAAACAAAGGAAATGTTGTTGTAGTGAAAGAAGTTATAAACTCAACTTTGGAAGACAAAAATGGGTGTAGTGTGTGGTAGCATGAACATCCTAAGAGATGTTGTCTTGTTGTGGCCCATCTTTAAGAATTTGGGGCATATGTGCTTATTCCAAAATTTCACAAAAAGCAAATGCCCAGAAGATTACCTTATCCACAAGGTAATTAGAGATAACCCTATCAACAACCATATTATCCTAGTGGGGCTTATTCTCAACCACAAGAGTAATATTAACAATAGTAGCAACAACCACTATCATGGGGGATGCCACCATCGAGGCAATAATATCCCTATTGATAGCCAGACCTTTATGGATATTATGTTTAGCATTCTATATCTCCATGGAGTACTCTAGTTAATGCTTCTTCTCATTGCTATCTAGTTGAGTACCATAGGCCTATGACCCCATGGATGAAATTATAATCTTAAAAGTATCAACTAGCTGTAGGTCACTCTCATCAAGGTTTTAATCCTTGACCACTAGTAACACCATTGGTGATAAGAGGAGAACTGCCAACACAACCGTAACAAAAAGGTGCTACAAGGGTAGTTAATACACAAAGAGACATCACAAGAAATAGGGAGCCAAGGTCAATGAAGCATCCTTTTTGTAAGACAAGCCTAGAAAAGGTTCAAGGAATAGGAACCTCATCTAATCCTACTCCTTACACATCAAGTTCTCAAGCAAATAACATGCTTCAAATGTCAACAAAAAAGAATCTAAATACTGTCATACTTACACAAACTATAATACAATAGATAAAAGTAGGAACACTTTCCAAGAAATAAACAAGCCTAGGTAGTTCTTTAATCTATCTCCAAATAGCAAGAAATAAGCCATGCAAGGCTCTCTTTGATTTAATATAAAGGGCGAATCTCATTTCTTAGGATATGTAGAAGGCCTAAAATTTACCTCCATTAAAGAAATGTAATATGTAATTAGAGTTGATTGATTAGTCTATTATTATTTTAATTGGATAAGTGGAAGATGTTGTAACTATCACAAGTGGCTAATCTTAACTTGTAGACTTTTTTTCATTCATGTGGGGAAGATTAAATAACAATTCCCTATTATTATGGACAAGGCATGGCTTAGCACTATGGATGCTAAACTTGGAATTAGAGAATTATCCTTGGAAATATTCAAGAAAGATGAGTGATGAGTGGCGAGGTACCCCTATACTCAACCATACGAATCGGGCGTTTCATGCACGATTCGATCGAACTCCACAGATGGACTAGTTGTGATATCCAAATAGTTACTTGTAGATTGTAGTTCACTATCTTCCCACCTAGACTAGTATTAGCTTTTTCACGTATGGTTTAGTCTAGAGTGAGGTGTATGATGTGTTCCTACACTAATGCTACTCCTGGGTATGATGGTAAATAATATTAACTAAACTAGGAAAGAGAGAAAGAGGGTGAGAGAGAATCTAAATTAGCCTAAGTGCGATGAGCATCTATTCCTTAATCATCCATACACATCTTGGACCTCGTGCACAACTACCACTGGGATTACCAAGCGCATGGCCTAAGTACACTACTGGGCTACCAAGTAGTCACACTTGAATGCTCGTGATTAAGTTGTACTCATTCCACGTTACTAGGAGATAAGGTGAAGAGATATCAACTAAGAAAGTAGTAAATAAAAATTAAATAAATAAATAATTAAGCTAAGTGGATGCTGCAATGATGAAGTAATCTCGATCTTTATTGTTGGTCATGTGCGTGTCCAAGTACGTCACACTCGAATAAGGATGCCATACAATTACAATCACCACACTGCAGGCATGCACTTGGAGAGAAGGGTTGAGAGGAAAAACTAATGTACTAAAACTTATTGAAAACTTAAACTTAATAACTCTAAAAACTACCTACCAAATCTGCCTACCTCTTATTTATAGATGAGAAGACAGGTTGCGATATCACGTACGCGATATCGCGTCTAGGCTATGATATCACGTACGTGATATTGTGTAAGCAAATATCATGGCTGCGATATCGCGGCCAAAAAATTCATGACTCATCATACCTCGACAACTGAATAAAAACTCATCCTCAAGTTAAAGTGAGAACAAGCTCTATTGATTACATAGTGGATAGGTATGGGATAATTGACTGGTGAGAATGGATTCATGTCGCAGTGTGGAATCAGAACAAAATTGAGACACAACATGGGGAATGCGAAAGAAAATCCTGTAGCTACAAAATTGATGGAACTCATGTACTTCCTAGTGCGGTGGCTCCTCCATGGGTGGCTTTCCCTTGTCTTGTGCTCCAGGTCTTGAGACTCGATGGCATTGAAGTATGGCCTGGAGTTTTTCCTCTTCGGCTCGAGGATCCTGTGCCATCCATGCCAATGTTCCGATGTTTGATGGAGTCGGCACCTTCCATTGGCAAGGTAGTTGAGGAAACATTTTTTTTTGCTTTGACATACAAGGCTGCAAACACCTGCCATTCCTCCTCGTAAGCTCTGGCTTTATCTCTGTATTCTTGAAAATTTGCAAGCCGTCAAGCCAAGTCTGTTGAGACACCTTTTTTCCCATGGTAGCTTGCTTTAACCACCTCAAGTTCAGAATTTGCAACCTCCAATTTTTGTAATATCTTCTTGTGTTCTGAAAATTCTATTTCATATTTGATGTAGGTGGTGGCTACCTGTTGCTCGAGCTCTATTCTCGGGCATCCTACTGTTAACATGGTAAGGTTGGCATACCGCTAGTTTTCCAACTCCATGTATTCTGTAAGGTCCTGGATTTGTAGGTCTTGGTTCCTAACTTCCTCCTAGTGGGCAAATGCATATGTGTCCAATATGGCCCACCAGTTAGTGTGTTTAGCACTGAGAGCATTGATGTGGGGCTTGGCCATATGAGTCTCCTTCTCGATGCACTGTTCATACATCCCCACTTTATCCCAAAAGTGCTCCTTTAGCTTTTCATGCCATTTAGCCTCATCCTGCCACGCGTTTATTTCAATAGCCGTCTTCTGACAGATGGTGCGTACCTCCTCCATCAAGAGGGTTCAATTTTGCCTGGCTAAACGGTTCATGTTCTGGTTGACCCTGATGAGTTATTCTTGCAACTATTGAAAATGTTCTTTGAGAACATTCTTTTGCTTCTTCATAGAGGTCAACTGAAGATTGTCAACAACAAGTTTCTTATTTTCCTCTTGTAAGGCCTTGAGTGCCTTGGTATGCACATAAGTTTGCGCTTGTGTTGCAGAGGCATCCCAAACAGCCTTCTCTTTTTCTTTTGCCACCTTCTTATTCTCCTTCAATAGTTTGGTCAGTTGCTTAGTTTTGAAAGTGTCCAGCTGGTCTACAGGAAAAACTTCAGAAGGATCCCACTATGCTGCTTGTAGTCATGAGCCTTTCTTGCAATTTTTGCACCTCTACTTCAGCGTGCTCAGCCCTCATCTCTATCAAGACCAGCTTCCCTTTGGTTGACACAAAATAGGAAGAAATCCATGAAAACACATATGCACTCAAGCAAGTAGAGAGGTACAAAGAGTATTAAATCCCCTTGAAGTCACACACGCCCTTTTCAAACCTTTGAATCTTTTCCAAGTTTAAAAACTGCCAAGGTCACAAGTTTTTTAAAGTTTTATTAATGTAAAAGGAACCTTTTACTTTCAAAACCAAGAAAACCATAAAATTGGTGGATGGGTGGATGATGTGGACTCACTACCTATTCCACGAAAAAGAAAGTTGTCTTAGTTATCAGTCATCAAAATTCAAAAATAGAAACAAACATGAGCAAACAAAAACATTAGGTACAACCACCATTAATAAATAGCTATAGCACCACTAAGTCATGTTGGTAATAAAGCAATGTTATTAGAAAACAAATAAAATTCACACCAAAATAAAACAAAGAAAATTCACATCAAAATAAATGAAAGTATAAAAGAAATTGTAAAATATTAAAAAAAAACATAATAAGGATGATGTAAAACAAAAATTTGGAAAAATAACAAAGTGTAAAACAAAAAGGTATAAAAACAAAGAAGGTATAAAACAAAAAGGTGTAAAAACAAAAAAGTAGAAAAACTGAGGAGCCACTTATATCGTTAGCATGGATGGCCATCTCCTGCACAACTAAGTTGAAAGGAGGAGATCTGAAAAATTGAGTGTGGTTGTCCATTCGATGAGGTGTTGATTGCATTGACTTTCTTGGGCTCATGGAAAGGTTTGACTTGTTGTGTGTTGACTAGATTCTTTTTGTTTAGGCTCTCAGGTTTGTAAATCAACATGACCCCATAAGGAAAGGTTTCATAAATGATAAAAGGCCCTTCCCACATTGTTTGGAACTTCATTTGTTGAGGTACATTTATGGGGTTCTAGTAGAGGACCTTGTCTTAAAGTTAAAATTTCACTTTTCTTAACCTAAGGTCATGGCATTGTTTACTGAATGCTTTACGCACTTCATTCAAGAATAGGGCCACCAATCGATTCTCATCTAGAATGTTAAGGTTGATCAACCTCTCTTTCTGTACTAGGCTCAAGTCAAGTTTAAGGTCACAAGTTGTTGAAAGTGTACAAAGCTCATATTGAATTGGAAGAGTTGGTAATTTTTCATACACTAGCTCATAGGGAGAGTAGCCTATAGGGAGTTTTCATGTTCAGTGGTATGCCCAAATGGCATAATTAAGTTTTGTGCTCTAGTCTCTCCTATATTTGCTAATTGTTCTTGTTAATATTTTTGTGATCTCCCTATTGGTAACTTTATCTTGACCATTGGCTTGGGGGTGGTAGGATGTTGTTAACTTATACTCAACCCCCAAGTGTTGCATGAGCTTGTGAAAGTTAGCACCTATGAAATGAGTACCATTATAAAAAATCAATGCATGTGATACTCCAAACCTATTTACAACATTTTTTTGTACAAATCAAGTAGTAGTGGAAGATGTACAGTCAGTGATGGCTGTTTCTTCTGCCCATTTTGTACAATAGTTAACAACAACTATTATGTATGCCTTTCCATTTGACATGGGTGTGATGAAATCCATGAAGTCTATGCTCTATATGTCAAAGGGTTCTAGTGGTTGGATTCATTACTCAAGTTTCTCCATTAAAGCAATCATCCCACCTGTTGGTGACCGTTTGGGACGCGACCGCCAACGAGTGTCCTCGAACAGGATTTAGGTGCCTGCTGGTCTCTGGTGACACCAAGGCCCAGATACCTCCAAATAAACTCAGTAGTTAATGTGAGTATGTGTATGTGCTATTGCAGCGTGCGGTTGTGAGAAATGTAATGATTGCGTTGTATGTAAACTACAAATGACTTACTTTAAAGAGATTCAGCCAACTTTGCCAAGTACTGTGAGTTGTTGAAGGTTTCCTATTTTGTTCAAC
>MNCI01028452.1:254764-281689 GCA_015680685.1 Gnetum montanum | reverse complement strand
TGCTTGAACTCGGAGTGTTCAGCTTAGTCATGGGGGAGGGACACCTGTTGAATAGCATCTAACTTTTTTGGAATTTATCATCGCCCAAAGGACATTATCCAGGGTAATTAGCTATAACATTTATAATAATTGTGCCAAACAAATCATTCAATCCCTTTAGGTACACTGGGAAATTAAAATTGGAAACCACCTAAGTAAAACAGACTCATTATTACAATCTTTCAGGCAATATCACACAGAGATAAAATAAACTAATTAATTAAGGCAAGCAGTAAGGTATAACTTAACTTCAAAAACAACCTTACTAATGCTTGGCCCTGTGTGATTGCAGATGGCCCCGAAATGTGGACAACAGAAAGGTCCTGCTCAAGGTGGAAGTAAACAACCTAGGAGAGGTGAAGGACAAGTCCTTGCCAAAAAACATGTAGAATAGGAGGAACAATCATTTAGTATTCATCAAGAGGACCCTCCTATCGTACAGTATGGGTAGGCAGAAGGAGGAGCTGTTGTAGTGCCTAAACAGGGACAACATCTCACGTTGCCCTTAGATTGTGTTTAGGCTATCCATGAAAATTTCACATTGGTTGCGGTGATTGTGGAATTAAACTTTGAATCTTTTGCAAAGTTCGCTCCTGAGTTTGTTAGGGATCACCTCAAAGGGTCTCCCTTATGGCCTACCCTCTCCGAAAGCGGTGCCTGGTACTTAGGGGAAACGTACCAATTTTGGCACAACAAAGAAAAAGGCACCATAGTTAACATTTGTGGTGTGACTATTGCTTTCTCTGTTCAAGCCATTTCGAAAATATTAAACCTTCTGAATACAGGGCCAAAGGTTACTCAGAACCAGCTGGACACTTTCAGAATTGAGCAACTTAATAAACTGTTGACAGAGAATAAAAGGGTGGCAGAAGAAAAAGAGAAGGCTGACTAGGATGCCTTTATGGCACAAGCGTAAACTTATGCGCATGCCAAGGCACTCAAGCCCTTACAAGAGGAGAAACTCCAAGCCATACTTCAACGCCATCAAATCCCAAGACCTGGAGAGCAAGAAAAGGGAAAGAAACCTATGGAGGAGCCACCACCACTAGGAACTACATGAGTTCCATCCAATTTTGTAATCATAGGATTTTCTTTTGTGTTGTGTCTCAATTTTGTTCTAACTCCACACTGTGGCATGAATCCATTCTAGCCAGTCAATAATCCCATACCTATCCACTGTGTAATCAATGGAGCTTGTTCTCACTTTAACTCAAGGACAAGTTTTCATTCAGTTGTGGGGGTATGATGAGTCATGAATTTGCTAACAATCACGATATAGCATCTACGATATTGCACCCGTGATATCGCATCCGCGATATCACGTACGCAATATCGCAGCCTAGTCGCAATATTGCATATGCAATATCGCAACCTAGCCGCAATATCGCATACGCAATATCATAGCTTGTCTCCTCATCTATAAATAAGAGGCAGGCAAATGATCATAAGTCAGTTTAGAGTTAGTTTTGACTTTAGTTTTCATTATTCCTCTCAACCCTTTTCCTCTTAGTGTATGCCTATAATGTGGTAATTGTAATTGTATAGCATCCTTTATTCAAGTGTGATGTACTTGGACATGCACATGACCAACAATAAAGATCAAGATTACTTCATCATTGCAGCATTCACTTAGCTTAATCATTTAATTAATTGTTATTTACTACTTTCCTAGTTAATATCTTCTCAGCCTAAACTCCTGTTAAACGCGGAATGAGTACGACTTGATTACGAGCATTTAAGTGTGACTACTTGGTAACCCAGTAGCGTGCCTAGGATTTGTGCTTGGTAATCCTAGTGGTAGTCGTGCACGAAGTCCAAGATGTGTACGGATAATCGAGGAACGAATGCTCATCGCACTTAGGCTAGCTAGATTCTCTCTCACCCTTCTCTCCTAGCTTAGTTAATATTATCTTCCATTGTCTTCAGGAGTAGCATTAGATTAGAAGCACATCATACACCTCACACTGGACTAAATCATACGTGAAAAATCTAATACTAGTCTAGGTGGGAGGATAGCAAACTACGACCTAAGGATAACGATCTAGATGCCACAACTAGTCCATCTGCGGAGTTCGACCAGATCGCGCGTGTAACGCTCGTATTCGTATGGATGAGTGTAGGGGTACCTCGCCACTCATCAATAGTTGTAGTGGATCTCTTGCAGTTTTATCATTTGAAAGTTAAAATATTTTTCTAAGTGCCTGCAGTAGGAGTTAAAGAGTGTATGGATCTTTATTCAAGCACTATTGTAACTGAGCACGGTAGTGTGTGTGGCAATAAAGGTGAGCTTTGTCATAAATGTTATAGCACTTTGAAATAGATTAATTTTTTATTTATGCATTCAATGTTTTATGTAATTTCCTTTAATGCTTTAAGTAATTAAATAATAAATTAAGTTAGATTAAATAGTGATTAATTAAACACATAAGAACGACCACTTTGAGCATACGCTTGGCACTTGGTAATACTAGTAACACTTAATGTTTGGTAACCTAGTGGCGTTAAATGTGTTTAGGATGTGTACGACAAGTGGAAATGAATACTTATGTTAGGATTAGTTAAGTGTAGCTAGTTAGATTAAATTAGCAATTTAATTATTTTATTTTATTCATTATTTTTTATCCTTAGGCAACTTAAAACACAAAACATAAAAATGGTAAAAATCATATGCCTCAGTTGCACTTAACCATACCTTTGCATTTCACAAGTGTAATTGGAAAGACAATGATTACAGTGGTGATGAGTGGCAAGATACCCCTACACTCAACCATACGAATACGAGCGTAGCACGTGTGATCCGGTTGAACTCCTAGACTAAGTGCCTACACACCCCTTGGAACACTTAGGGTTAATTATTCATTGTCTTCCTAGACTTGTAGTTGTCACGGTGTATGGTTAAGTAAGTCCGAGGTATATGATTTTTATGGTTTTTATGTTTTATCTCCTATGCTATTGAGTTGAAGGGTTGAGAAACTAATTACTAACTCTAACTAATGAACTAAGTCTAAATTTCCTAACGTCAACATCCGTTCCCACTTACCGTACACACCCTGAACTGATGCAACCACGTCTACCAAACGCTAATCGTTGCTAGGATCACCGTGCGTAACGCATGTGCTTGAAGCAGTCGTACTGAGGCACTTAACTAGGAGAGAAGGGTTGAGAAGGAAAATAGTAAATAACATGTAAGAAATAACAAGTAATAAATAATAATAATAAAATCCTATTCCATGCACTACAAGGTTTATCCAAGAAGCTCGTCTTTATTGCCGTACACAAACTTGTGTTCAAGTACAATGTTTGCTCAAATAAAGATCCGTTCACTTTAGGACTCCTACTACGGGCACATGGAAAATATTTTATCTCTGGAGTGATCAATCTGCCAGAGTTTCCCTACCGTCTAGCCTAGGATGAGGAAACAAGGGAGAGCTGCCTCTTATTTATAGATATGACAGCGCACCGTGATATCGTGTACGTGATATTGCATGGGGGGATGCGATATCGCGAATGCGATATCACAACCCATGCGATATTGCGTCCCATCATACCCCCATGACTAAATGAAAACTCGTCCTCGAGTTCCTTACAATAATATCGGGAAGGTATGGAATTATTGACTCAAAGAAAACTAATGGGATGACATGTGAACGGATCATCATTACAAGACTTGACAAAAACTAGTTTTCATGGCAACAAGAGTGAACACCTTATTACATTGACATCAGGCCTTAGTTGGTAGCTGAGAGAAAAGAGAAGAGAGAAGAAGTGTTGTTACTGCCAACACCAAGAGTTTTTTTTTTGTGTTTTTATGTGTGAGAACCACACCATGCAAAGACTTCTTATTTTTATTGTCTCAGCTTCCGATAATTGGGTAACATCAGAATGGCAAGAAAACTCAAGAAGAAAACATCTAAGCACCCAAGAGAATGGCCAACACAAAAGCATCTAGTTCCCTTGAAGTCACACCCTTTTCAAACCTTGAGTCCTTCCTTAGTTTGAGAAGTGCCTAATCACCGATTCGTTAAAGTTCTTATTATGAGGAACTATACATTTCCAAGCCAAGAGAGACCATAGACTTTGTGGATGGATGGATGAAGTGAACTCATTGCCAGCCATATCAAAAGAAGCATACCTTAGTTTCCACATCATGACTTAAAGGTAAAAACCAAACATTAGCAATCAACATGAAAATAGTTCACACCATCATTCCGAACACTTATTGGGTGACAAACTTACAAGATGGATCACACACACACACACACACACACACACACAAAATGAAAAAGTATAACGATGTTGAAAAACAAAAACAAGAAAATTTGTAAAACAAAAACAAGAAAAGTTGAAGAAAGTTGTAAAACAAAAACAAGAAAAGTTAAAGAAATTGTAAAACAAAAACAAGAAAAGTTAAAGAAATTTGTAAAACAAAAACATGTAAGACAAAAACGTGTAAAACTAAAATGTGTAAAACAAAAACTTATAAAACAAAAACGTGTAAAACAAAAACGTGAAAAACAAAAATGTGTAAAACAAAAACTAAAAGGAACTAAGGGCCTCCAATGGTTAGCATAGGTGGCCATCTCCCCCATGATTGAATTACAAGGGAGAGATCCAAAATAATGAGCGTCTATTTGAATTTTGTAAAAGTGTCCAACTTCTCCCCACTGATGTTCTCAGATTAAGGGGTGGAAGTTGGTAATGCTCATACTTCAATGTGTCCATGCCTTCGTTGTTAACATGAGTTCCCTCAGTTTGTTCTATGCATATTGGTTTGCTCTTTCTAGTAGCTGTCAACCACAGGGTGTCTACTACTGGTGTGGTTACTACATATAGGCACCTTTGGATTTGTATCTCTTGGGCACATCGATTACATGGAAGAGATGCTAAACATTCTTCCATGTCATCACCCTCTGAGTCACTGTATGTAATGCACGGAACTTCGTCTTCTCGATCTTTCCATATATGTTTATCTTGGATATCTGCAAGGAAAGATCATGGATCCCTAGGTACGCATCTACTATACTTAGCCATGACCTTCCCATTATAATTGGGAAGCCCCTANGTGTACCTAGACTCAACCGCTTGTTGTTGCGAGAGCTTGTCTAGGATTTTGGTTTTGAAGAAAGGTCTTCTCTTTTTACAGTTGTCAGAACCAGCACCAGGTTGAATATTTACAGCTCTCGCAGTGTTACGTTGCTGCAGTTGAGTGGGGAGTTCCCCTTACATTGTTGAAGCAGGTTGTATGGTAACTATAGGTGGAAGAGGTGCAGATGGAGTTGGAGGATGGTAAGTATGTAGGGTGCCTCCCGGAGGAGAAGGAGTCCTCCTAAAGTACTCCCGAACTTGGTAGTAATGTTGGGGAGTTGTGTAACTCATAGAGTCACTTGGAGAAACTAGCTGCTACACATAATATCCATATGGATCAGGTTGCCGGTAAGGGTATTGTTGTTTCGGCGGTGGCATCCCCCATGATTGTGGGTATTGCCACTGCTAATGCTGTCCGATGGGTTGTGGTGGAGTTCCACTTGGATAGTATGTCAATGGTTGGTGGAACTGTCTTGGGTTACCTTGAGGATAAGGTAACCTTCGGGGTGTTTGTTGTTGGTTGAGTCTTGGATTAAGTGCATACATCCCAGACTCCTGTAGATGTGAGATGATTGGACAACATCCCTTAGGATGATCATAATGGCAGATCTCACATCCACCATCATCGTCTGTGTCTGAATCCATAACTTCATCGAAGATAATAATTTTCCCCTTACCCTTGTTATTTGCAGGGCCTGAATTTCTCCACTTTGTCTTACCTTTGTCACTACTTTGTTCCTCCTGAAACTCCTCTACAATTTTCAGGATAGTTTCAAGTCTGGAGTCTAAGGAATACCAAAATTGATCCATCTTAGCTGATACTTCTGTTGTTAGTTTTTGAATCGGCAAGGTTTTTCTATTCACCAACTCTTCGAGTGGTGACTCATCCTCTTCATCGCAAAATTTCACTCCCTTCTTCCTAAGGGAGGGATCACGGTTGTATTCTTCCGCACTATCTCTTTTTCATAGTTCACCTTCTTCTTTTGCTACTTGTTCCAACAAGCAATGAACATCATGGGCTCTAAGTTCTAATAGTCTCCCTTGGGCATAAGTCCCAAGGGTTCTCCTCGTCTCATGTCTGAGCCCATCTACGATGGGGTGAAGTTGATCCCATTGAGCATATCCATGGCCCGGGCAATGATGTAACAATGTGTAGTAGTGGGCCATGGCAGTATCCAAGGGTTCATGATTACCTTACTTCCATCCTTGGATTTTCTTAAGCAAATTAGACACTCTGGAGTACGTTTGATACTTATCATTGAAGAGTTCTAACTTCGTACTCCACCTCCTGATGGTTTCTAGTTCCAAGGATTGATACTAACTCTCTGCTTCTTTGGTGAGTATCCTTGGAAACAACTTTAGTTTCTGCCACTCATTCTCTATGTTCTACAAGGCATAGGCATCGTGGAATGCCTATAAATGATGTTGAGAATCTGAGTTGTATCCTCCTTTAAAGCGTGGGATATTGTTCATGTCTAAACGTTTGATCCAGCTGTCTCTTAAATGCCTTGTTGGAATTCTTACTGCCTCCGTTATGTCAAGCATACTTTGGGTTGCAAGTAGGGGCTCATCATGATCATCTCTTTCATGACACCTGTGATGTCTTCGTTGTTCCCTACTTTCCCTCCATCCTTGCCCTTGTCCTCTCTCTCGACTTTCCCGTCGAGGTCTCTCGTCTTTTCTACCTCTATCCTCACTGTTATGTTTGTGATGGCTGCGTCCAAATGTGAAAGGAGAGGGTGAGTGATGAGATGAAGGAGAAGAGGAAGGGGAACCATCGCCATGGCGATGCTTCTTGCCTTCTCTTCGGCTGCTACGGCCCCAATCGTGGTGACGATCTAAGTGCCCGTCCTTATTATGAGTTGTTGTTCCCTCTGTGAACAGTTGGTGTTCACGGGGATTAGAACCAGTGTTATGTATCGTTGAGCATAGGTTCTGATACCCCACCTTCTTACCCTCGTTAGGAGGGGGAACATCATTTAATGGAGAACCCGTTATAATGGGTCTATCATCTTCTATTTCGCTAAGGACGTGCAGGCCTTTGCCTTTCAACAATGTATGTTGGCTCTCCTGCCTTGAGTCCCTCATACGTTGTAAAGCTGTGGGATGGTAATCCCCCATGTCAAAATTTTCCACAACATATTCAGCGTATAATTCTGTCATGCCAATCTATGCTAAAGCACAGAGAAGCATATTTGGGACTGCACGATCTAGAGGTAACACTATGTTTCCTTGCAAATCCCTCCATGGCAATTGTTTGTCTTGATGGAGGATAAAGGTAAAGTCTAGAATATACTCATCGGGATGAGTATAGACTATTTGGTATTGTTTAGGACTTGGCAGATTTTGGTTATGTGTTTTTGATTGCCGACTGTTCTTTGTATTATCCCTAGGTGGTGAGTTGCTCTTGTGAGAAGAAGACATTGTTATTTCTCGATGTGCTATTTACCGTTATATAAATTTTTCTTTAATTAACCCGAAGGTTCGTTTAGGCTCCCAATGATGTGAGTGATATCCTATGTTCTATTCAGCGCACAAACACTTAGTCCCTGGCAACGATGCCAATGATGAGTGGCGAGATACCCCTACACTCAACCATACGAATACGAGCGTAGCACGCGTGATTTGGTTGAACTCCACAGACTAAGTGCCTCCACACCCCATGGAACACTTAGGGTTAATTATTTGTTGTCTTTCCAGACTTACTTGTAGTAGTCACGATGTATGGTTAAGTAAGTCCGAGGTATATGATTTTTATGGTTTTTATGTTTTATCTCCTATGCTATTGAGTTGAAGGGTTGAGAAACTAATTACTAACTCTAACTAATGAACTAAGTCTAAATTACCTAGCGTCAGCATCTGTTCCCACTTACCGTACACACCCTGAACCGATGCAACCGCGTCTACCAAACGCTAATCGTTGCTGGGATCACCACACGTAACGCACGTGCTCGAAGCGGTCCTAGTGAGGCACTTAACTAGGAGAGAAGGGTTGAGAAGGAAAACAGTAAATAACAGGTAAGAAATAATAAGTAATAAATAACAATAATAAAATCCTATTCCATGCACTACAAGGTTTATCCAAGAAGCTCATCTTTATTGCCGTACACAAACTTGTGTTCAGGTACAATGTTTGCTCGAATAAAGATCCGTTCACTTTAGGACTCCTACTGCAGGCACATGGAAAATATTCTATCTCTGGAGTGATCAATCTGCCAGAGTTTCCCTACCGTCTAGCTTAGGATGAGGAAACAAGGGAGAGACGCCTCTTATTTATAGATATGACGGTGCACCGCGATATCCTGTACGTGACATCGCGTATGCGATATCGCGGGGGAGGATGCGATATCGCGTCCCATCAAGTGGTTAGCTTCACTTCCTCGAGACTAGCGTGCTTAGAAGGCTATAAGTCCACAAAATTTGACCGGATCACGCATGAATGCTTAATGATTCGTATGGTTGGGTGTAGGGTCTACTTGTTGCTCATCATGGTACATTGATGCTCAAATAAGGATCCATACAATCCTTGAACTTCTATTATGGGCACTCAAAAAATATTCTAACTATGGGCTAGGAAAGCTACAAGACTTTGGTTAGGCTATTAACTTAACATGCCCTAAATGCAATGGGTATGTGCATTTATATAGGCAAGACTAGACATTGCGTTGACACATCTGTGTTGATGCATCAAATCATGCATCGAGGGGTTGCGTCGATGCATGCTTGTTGACATAGCTAATTACACGACTCATCAGATGCCCTATAGGAATGCTTAGGGCTTTTTGATTAGTCTAGGTGTTCATTTGTTTTGTTGAAGGATCTTCTATCCTCCATGATGATACTGCTGTTGTACTTGTTGATTTGGTGGTTCATCCCTCTCGTTAGATAAATGACTAGACTTTCCCTCAAAAAAATTGGATTATATATCTGGGGTGTACTTATGTGTCACTTATTTTGGGTTCCAACAACCACACCCCCTCTCTTGCTCTCTAGAGAAAAAAAAAAGAAAAAGAAGAAAAAAGTTTGCAACACCCCTCAAAATCATAATAAATAAGCTATTTAAAATATATTAAGTAACAAAATGTTGATAAAGCATGATGTCATGACTAAGGCATGGGCTCTATATGACTATTAGGTTTAGGGTTTGAAGTTAAACCTTTCACCTAATGGTGTAAGGCATAGCAAGGTTGGTCATCCTATAAATTGATTTGTAAAGGAAGCATGACCTAGCACCACTCAATTTTTTCAAAAAAAAAAAAGGAAAAAGAAAAAAGAAAAGGAGGTATTAGCCTAATGCTAAGAGTTTTGATTTGAAAGCTCCAAGTTATGGGTTTGATTTTAGTGGGCAATGTTGAGTTATATATCTTGATGCGTACCTACATTACAATTATTTTGGGTTCCACCCCTCCAAATAAAATAAGATAAAATAAAATAAAGAGGAGGCTTAGCCTAGTCAAAGGCATGCTATGATGAGGTGTAAGAGCTTGGCGGGAGGGAGAAAGGAGAGAGGTGCATACACTGCTACCCCATTTCCAACGGCATTGACCTTCCCAAAGGAGGCACCCACCCACAAACAAAGAAAGTCTTGAAGAACAAGTTGAATCGTATGCCATGCCGTTAACATTTCAGCGTCAAGAAACCCCAACTCCATGGTATGGTGGTGGCCCACCACTGCTTTCATAATCTGACCAGAAGGTGTCCCCACAGTGTTCTGGGGGTCCCATGGGGCCTGCCAAGTGGCAAATGCTCATGCCTCCACGACGACACATGATGTGGCTGATGATAGTGACAACCTTGGCATGGATGCCTAGTTGGCCTCCTTCCAACAAATTTGGAGGCACTGCTGCTGTTGCTCTTGCTGGTCCCTGCCAAAAACTAAACCTTCGCTCTGCCCTGCCATGGCTTTCCTTTGTTTTTGCTTATCGTGCACACACATGCTCAGGCAAGAAAAGAAAACCCAAAAAACAATTCGCGTCAGCGCACATGTACATGAATTTTCTTTCTGTATTTGTCACTTTAACTTCTGGTTCTCTCTCTCACGTGATGCTCACACCCGCGTCTGCTCCCGCCGGATTAATAATACTGATTTTGCTCGCTTCAAATACGTGCAGATGGTTCAGGATCATCTGTCTGTCTCTCCTAAATCCGAGTTCTGGAGCGACAAAAATTTCTTTTTGTTTTGGTTTTTGATCTGAAACCCTAGCCCGGCTGTCTGCCTGCCTGCCTGCCTGCCTGTCTGCGCTGCATTTGTTCGGTAATTTATTCGATTCCGTCGTTCGGAGCACGCGCGCGAGCAGCGTCCGTGATTTACCTTGCGTTTTTGCGGCGACAGATTCGAAGTTTCTTCGTTGCCTCTGATTCGGAAGAACTTTTCAGGTACGGCCCGCCGGCTTCTCTGTTAAAAGATCAAAGCTCGTGCGTTACTTTTTTTTTCCGCTGTCAGGTGTTAAAAATGCGATGCTTCTTTTGCATGTATTATTGTACGTATCTGCTGTTGGAATTCGATACCGCGTAACAGGCACTATTTGCAGGATTTTGTGCGCTGATAATTTGATTGTTTACCGAACACAGGTTGTAGCCAAAAAAGACAGTGAAAAAAAAAATAGAAAATCAACAGAGGATCTTTTTGATTTTGACTTTTTCCTCTGAAATGTGTCTCAGCAGAACTTGCCTGCGGATATTAGCGTTCGATTAGGTTGGCAACAGCTATTGAGTTTCGATTGGTTGCTTGTTTTCTTGTTTAAAATTACGTGCGAGGGCGAAGGAAGGTCGTTTTCGTCTAGCCGTGGTTCATTTTTGGTTCTGGACGTACTGTACACGTAAAATCGTAGATTTGGAAATGAGGTGCAGTGATTGGGAATGGTAAAAAGGAAGGTCGACAGACTCGATGGTCAGGATAGAACAATCGATAGCTGCAATAATTGCGATAATGGCAGCGGCGATTTCTAAAACACACATGCTGCAGCAGTTCTGAATTTTAGGTTAGGGTATGGTTTTGTCTTTGTGAATTCATTTTCCTTTTTTTAAGGGCGAAAGGAACTGTAGTCGTCACTCGTAAGCCGTAACCCCGGGGAGCAGGGTCTGAATCGTCCCCACATGGTGACGGTGGAAACTGAATAGATGCAGCTTTTTTTGGCTTGCGTTGTCTTTGTTTTTGTTTTTGCGTTCCGCTTCGCAGTGTTTTTGTCTTATTGGCATATATGTTGGCGTTTATTGACGAGGAGGCCTGTAATCGGCGACAATAAATCTCTGCGATTTTGTGGATACGTCTAGCCATCCAATGATCGATTTATCTATCCGTATTGATGCCGCTTTGCCATTTTTTTTGCGATCGCCATTTATAGTTTTGGTTGAGCACTCTGGTTTGAGAGATTTCACTGTCAATCTACAGCAGCCGAGCCGAGCCGTCCCCGTCTAGACCGCTGGCTGTGATTCGGTATTGTTTGTGTATTTAGTTGGATTTGCCTCGCTGTCTGGTTTGATATCGGAGAAGCTCAGTGGAGATTGATGCGTTTGATCGTGCCTGCACATCGTGTGAGATGATGGTAGGACTTAGGTCCGAGTTGCTTCTCTGTGTCTGCCTGTGCCAGATTATCCTCAAACCGATCATGGCCCGAGGCCGCCTTCTGCTATAGCATCTGTAAGTTTCTTTTGCCGCAAGCGTATTGTTTGCTGAATTTCGCGTATAGCTTAATCTTTGTCAGGAATTCGGTCACTCGCCCTGTTTTCGCAGTAATTGATTGTTAGGCCTTTTGCTTTGCCTTGCTGTTCAACTGACTCTATCGATCGATTCGGCTCTGTTACGTCCTGTAGAGAATGTCTTTGCTTGATTGTTCTGTCGTCTGCAACAGGGCTCCCTTGTAGCGAATCGTTCACCAAAATTCAAGCTTTTTGTGTGTGATTATCAGTGTGTTATTTTCCCCGGTTGGCGGTGGATCCAACGAACGCTAGGTGCTCGTGGATTCCATGTCACACTGTATAAAGATAGAATACGCGTAATGCTGTTGAGGTGGTATTAGTTTAATCTAGGCATGCGAATATGCGATGTACTTAGCTGACTTGGATTACAAGATTAGATCGTTTTAGATAGGAAGTTGTGCTATTTGATTTTTGTTTTCTTCTGCTGGATCCACATTAGTTAGTAAAGTATTTTTGGCTCTTTAGGCCTGTCGAGTTTCTCTAAACGTATTGCGTATTTTTCTGGCTAAAGGATTTAGAAAAAAAGATGGGTTGTAGAGTTTGTTGAGCGAACTTCCCTCTTTGGGAGGCCGAATCTATTTTGGTTTCCTTACATTGTTGTTTCTAAGCAGATCTGAGAGTATGACGTCCAATGCTTATGATGCATCGCTGTACGCAGGTTTGCAGATCGCTGCCCACACCCACAAATCAGGGTCTCAGTATTAGTTCGCTCCTCGTTGGCAAGGAGGTTGCTGTTGAACCTGATATACCGTTTAATTTGTCAAATTGAGTTGTGTTGGATTTGAATCCATTGTAGCAGGGAGGGTGCAGAAATGGCTGCTTCGGTTCTGGAAATTTCATCTCCAGTGAATAAAGCAGCGGAAGATCCAATTACGAATGGGAACGTAGATGGTAGCAATACCAACGGTAATGTGATTCCTGATAAAATTGGTAAGATTGTGGCAAGGGTAACTCCAAAGTCGCAGTTCGTAAGGGGAAATTCCGATGGCGGTTCTTCTGCTGCGTTGAAGGTTCCAGGTTCTATAGCAAGGGCCCGTAACAGCATCGGCCCAAGCCCTACGCATAGCCCTCATTATTTGAGGCCGTCTGGAAGCTCCTGCCATGATGCGTGTAAATATGGTATCAGGTCGCACACTGAGGCTTCAGACCTTAATAAGCCGTCTCGACCACATTATTCAACGCCGGTAAAGTCCAGTTCCCCCTCAGCCAAGCCCGGAACACCGCCAGGTTTAAAGACCCCTGTTGCTTCAAAGACTCCTCCATTCAAAACGCCTGATCAGAGCATTTCCAAAATTCCCAGAGCAGGGACTGGTACCAGTTCCCAGGATGGCCGTGCTGGCAGAACGGCTAAATCTTCCCCAAATCCCAGGTTGAGGACACTTTCTAGCAGTGTGGATTCTGGAATAGGAGCCCTCAAAAATGTGCCTAAAAATCCATCGTCCAGGTCAACCGAAAAGAAGATGACCAGGGCTTCTGTTAGTGTTAGTCCCATGAAAAGGGCCTCCACCGGCCCTAAGAAGAGTGCTTCAATGAGTCCTGGAAGAAGGCTCTCAACAGGCACTGCTAATTTGAAACCGCCTGTTTTATCGGCCAAGCCTGCTGACGAGCAGTTACGGACAAATGTTAAGCTGTATAACCCACCCAAGGCTCTTGGTATAGGTCGTGGCTTCTCTAGAGGAGCAACATCAGCAGTAGGGGTGGCAACAACAGTAGCGGCAGGGGCAGGCAATAAAAAAGTAGCACCTCCAAATTCAAAATCCAATATCAACAAGTCACAGAAGGAAACGAATCAATCCAACAAGCCAAAGAAGGCTTTGCCTGCCAAGAGGGACAAGGCGTTAGAGACTACTGATGTTGAGCCTGTTTTAATTGAGACACCTGAACCTCCTGTTGTTGTTTCTGCGGATGAAGCAAATAATGGTGCAAACCTTGGCAGAATGTTAGATCAGCCCGAGAGCATTTCTGGTTCCAGCGATCAAGACCACGAAAACGGCACTGTTAAGTTTGTTGATGATGAGAAACTTGACAAGGGGATCTGCGATGCAAGCACTATGATGCCATACTGCCCAATTAATGACAGTGATGATGTTGAGAGCGATGGTCTGGACAGTGCTGAGCCATACCCCCAAGTTATTGCAACTGCATACGACGAACAGGATCTGGAAAGTCCATATTCTGAGTACTCTGACGAATTTGAAGATTCTCAGATCGATTCAGACGATGATGATCCTGAGAGGATTACAGGAGGGGCTGGAAGAGCAAGGGTGGAAGAAGGCAACGACACTTCAAAGAAATTGAGGTTCAGGAGGGGTCAGGAGTTGCCTCCCGGGACAGAGAATCAGAGCATGGTAAGGAAGAAATTTAGAAAGGCCCGAGGCATTACCCAAAGCACAGAGAAAGCACAGCCGGAGAATGTGAAACTGAGGCACCAAGATGTACAGGGGCGCAAGGCAGCTGAGGAGTTCATGTTGAATCATGTAATAGAGGAGACTGTACAGAAGCTTGTACCCACCAAGAAAAGCAAGGTAAAAGCTCTTGTGGGGGCTTTTGAAAGTGTCATTTCTTTGAAAGAGAAAGAGTCTGAAGCAAAATAAATTTGAAATTTGTTCAATTTGTTGATTTTTTACTGAAGGATTGCAGCGTCAGTTTTCCCATTAGAGGTAAAGCAGATTCCATCATTTCTTTTTTGTCATGAATGGTTTTAGATGGCTGTATTTCTTCATGGGTTCTGAATATTCAACATCTTGCTACCAGCTTGATGAACAGATATGGTACCACCAGAAATTTCCAGTACTTCGAGAAATTCATGCAATTGTATGTTTTTATCACTGTTTAAACTATGGCCATAATCATATTGTAAATCATTTCTGGATTGTTGATTCTGTTGGGCATCTACCATGCCTTGGTGTTCATTACCGAGTTTTTGTTTTAGCTGCTTGTGTTTGAATGGTGTCTGCATCTTTTTTGGTTGTGCATTAACTGACTTATTAACCATATTTATTGTATTATTGCATAGTTTGTTGTGGGGATGTATTGTAGCCTTAAATATCAAAGCTATAAAGGAATCATGTAATTGTTTTTCTGGCTCTTTTTGTTGAAAAGGTGGTATCTTATATACATTTCAAGATTCAATAGTTCATTTTAGTTCTTTGTAATGCCTTCAAATGGAACAATCTGCATTTATTCTATAGCATCATCTGCGTAAATTTGCAAATACTAAATTGATTTGTATCCTGTACAGATGATTTGGTGCTACCATTTTTGGAACTGTTTTCTGTTTAGCACATAATCAAAATTATTTTCAATACAATAAATGAAACTGTGCAGAGGAATTATACATTTTGAACACAATATTTGCAAGTAAATGAAACAGATTTGGATGGTACGGGAAGCTTTGAAACAGTCCTTTAGTTGATGTCTGCCTTAATGTTAGAAGGGGATATTGGTTACTGCACTCAATTTTACTAGTCTCATGGTTGGAAAGGTTAGGAGCATAGCAGGTGAAAAAAATAGAGAATCTTTACGGTAGTTACAAGGATCTTGAAGCTATATCAGCAATTCAACGTGGAATCCAGGTTTAAAAGATATAGGAACTAGATCTTCGGTTGGTTTAAATGCTGATGCCTTATGTATTCGACGTTTTCGTTTCAGAAAACTAATTAATCTTTTTAGAAGCTTGCACGAACCGAATGGTAACTCAAGCGGATGTATTTTATGCCGTTGGAAGGCCCATATGATCCAACGGAAAGAGTGTACATATATTTCATGGAAATCTTATCCTGATTGAATAGAATGACCACTGTGCAGTATGCATCTGGAGCATTATAGTACTGGGGTAATTATTGGTTTAGCTTTATATTTATGATATAGATTTATTATTTGGGTTAGAGAAATTTTTATAATTTTTAAATTAAAAAATATAATTTGATTCATTGAGAATTGATTTTGCACTTACAAAGTAGTTGAACTCTTACAAATAATAATTCCTATGAAAAAAGTTTCTCTTATCCTGCTGCTGCTGTGTTATGATGATAATTATTTATTTACCATGGTAAAGTCCAGAAATTAAAAAAATGTGACCAAGTCACCATTATGATGATAAAGTTGTTTTGTTGTGATAGAGGACTTTTTAGATGGGTTGGAAATTGACCTCTCATCAAAAAGAAAACTATGCAGCTCATTTCTAACCATCTTCTAGTTTGTATTTTTAATCAATATGAACACAATCTGATTTTGTAATCACAAATTGTAGCCTTTAAAAAGAATTTTAGCAAATGATATGAAATGTTTTACCCATTAATTGATTACTTTAACATGTGAGGTAAAATTTATTTTTGTATATTGATTTGACCAAATCAGTAAAAAAGCTCTGATTATTTTGCTAATGCACTTAGAGTTGCCTTGTGCTTTATTAAAAGTGATGTTCCATCAAAACCTTCCCCAAAGAAACCATCCCATCATCCACAAATAGGTGCAGTTGGAAGGGTAACCCAACCAAACTAAAACCTATACTTCATTAAAAGTGATGTTCCATTTGCAAAACAAACCCTACCCAAACCTAGGTTTGAAGAATGGCTTTTAAGTTTGTGTTAGTAGGTAATAAATTGAGAAAGAGCTTCACATTCCAAAAACAATAAATTAGCTTGTAAGAATAACATGTAAAAATGTTTGCAACTTCACTTTCAACTCATTTAAAACTCTTTCAATGTTTTTCCAACCTTTCTTAGATAGACCTCGATCCTAAATTGGATAATTATACAAGGTTTCTTAGAAAGACCTAGACCCCAAACCCCAAATTGGATAACCATACAAGATGCTAGTATAAGCAATGCCATTCAAGATAGGAGTATAGAAAGATTTGCTTCTTAATACTCAATGCCTAATGTTTAAGGCTTTGCATTAGTTCATAAAAAGCATAGAAAGCTTTTATAAGAGTAGCAAAGTGGTCTTTGAAGCAAATGCCCAACTAAATGACCCATGCCTTGCTTGTAAGTATTAACATAGAGAAGACCTAAGTATCTAGTGGAATTAACTACTATTTTATGGTTGTCTATCATAAAATTAAAATTTGAACTTTTGGTACCCAAATCATTATTTTAGTTTCATTAGCATTTACTTTCATGCTTCAAGAATTACAAAATTTTTTTGAGCTTTGAAGTAACTTGTGCATACCTTTTTATGAAGTTGAAAGCAAAGTATCATCATTAGCGTACAATAAAAGATTAACAGTAAATTTTAATCGTATTTATCTAATGAGCTATATTAAGTGAGTTTTTGAGGGAAATAATGAATATTCTAAACAAGGTTAGAGAAGTACATCCTTATTTTACTTCAATAAATGCTTTCCCTATGATTCAAGCATGTGTCTACACAAAATTTATCTTAATCTACATAATCGCCATAATTAAATTCTTGTGGGAAACTAAGAGAGAGACTATTCAACATCAATCCTTGCATTAAAATCACTTCTTGTACTCCAATAAAGTATTAATAAATTTCAAAATTCTATTCACTACACTTTTGCAAGTTCTCAAGGGTATTCAAGCATTAACTTTCTAATCACTTATTATAAAAATCTACAAAATACTCAAGAATTTAAGGTTTGTATTGTTGACACTAGTGTGATATACAAGGAGACTTCACTATCTTTAAGAGAAAGACCACAAAGATATCAAGAATCATCATTCAAGACCTATTTTGAAAAGTCAAATGTTAACATATGCATCCCTTTATCATTTAAATTAGGAATAGGACAAAATAGGAAAGTTAATTATTTTTTAAATTTTTTAAAATTGAAGGGTGGTTGTACTTTAAATATGTCCCCAATTCATTTTTTTTTTCAATATTTATGTGGTCTCAAGCTATGGAGAAGTGTTAGTTCATGTTCCCTAGTATGGCCGCATTATTTTCCTATAAATTAAAGGGCATTTCTATGATGTAATATTTTGGATTTCCAACTAATAAAGTTGTACAAATTTTTAACATTCTTGCTATTGCTTACATTCCATTTTTCTCACACCTCACATTCTATTAATACTCATCAATCCTCTAAAGCTCCCACTTACATATCTATGCAATTTGGTCACTTCAACACTTTCATCACTTTATCACCATTAATTAACCTTGTAATTAATTCAATATTCCAATTCATTACATATTTGTGTCAATTTATTATTAGTTCACATGATCTTCTCATCAAGTTGTAAGTTCAAATGTCATTAAGTTTAATTGAATTTTCCATTATTCAATATTTCATATATCAAATATCACCATTCTAGATTGAAGAGCTCTTCGAAGCAAACACATGCATGCAAATTTCATTTAATTTTAACCAATAAAACTCAACATATACAACAAATTTAGATTAGCCATGACTCGTGGTAAGGTCGTGGTATTGCAGAAGAACAGACCACAAGTCCACTATGACTCATGATATTGCACATATTAAATTTCTATCAACCATGACTCGTAGTCAACTTGTCGTGTGAACCATAGCCTATGGTTAAGTCGTGGTCACTTAAAATGTTCAACCATGACTTGTGGTTGCCTTATGATGAACATTATGAATAAGGTATATTTACCACAACTCATGGTTGGCTTGTGATGATTGTTATTGATGGGACGCGATATCGCATGGGCCGCGCGCGATATCGCGGCTACCGCCATATCGCATCCCTCGCGATATCGCGTTGTCCCCTGCAATATTACGTACGCGATATCACATTGCACCGTCATATCTATAAATAAGAGGCGACTCTCCCTTGTTTCTCATCCTAGGCTTACATCGTAGTGAAACTTTGGCAGTTTGATCTCTCCAGAGATAGAATATTTTCCATGTGCCCGTAGTAGGAACTCCAAAGTGAACGGATCTTTATTCGAGCAGACATTGTACCTAAACACAAGTTTGTGTACGGCAATAAATACGAACTTCTTGGATAAACCTTGCAGTGCATGGAATAGGCTAATTAGGAATTTATTTATTGTTATTTACTGTTTTCCATTTAAATGCTTTATTAGGAATTAAATCTTTCTCAACCCTTCTCTCCTAGTTAAGTGCCTCAGTATGACCACTTCGAGCACGTGCGTTACGCGTGGTGATCCCAGCAATGGTTAGCGTTTGGTAACCACGGTTGCATTGGTTCAGGGTGTGAACAATAAGTGGGAACAGATGCTGACGCTAGGTTAATTTAGACTTAGTTAGTTAGTTAGAGTTAGTTAATTAGTTTATTCAACCCTTCACCTCAATAGCATAGGAGATGAAACTGAAAAGACATAAAAATCATATACCTCGGACTTACTTAGCCATACATCGTGAAAACTACAAGTAAGTCTGGGAAGACAACGAATAATTAACCTTAAGTGTTCCATGAGGCATGTAGGCACTTAGTTTGCGAAGTTCGACCGGATCATGCGTGCTATGCTCATATTTGTATGGTTGAGTGTAGGGTTACCTCGCCACTCATCAATTATGAATAAAGTAAATATAGCATGACTCATGGTAAACTTTAGAACCCAAAACTTTAAAGGTTTTTCTAGACTAGGACTCATGGTGAAGTTGTGGTATCCTTAGAATTATTTTACTATCTATTTTTAGAAGGGGGGAGATATGGAACATGTTACCACTCCTGGCTTAGTTTCGACATTTGAAGATGTGGTAAAAAGTATAAAAAGACTTTGGAAATGTTGCTAATGTAAATGGTCTATTTGTAAAGATGTTGAAGTAGGGTGGATCTTTTATATAACAATAGCATTTATAAGTTAAATTATTGGGGGAGGGGTATGGGGAGGCAAGGATGGTATTGAACTCCAAAGAAAAGAATAATAAGATTTTAAAAAATTAGAGTACAATAGATCAATAAAGAGAGTATAAAGAAAAACCCCAATAGTTTTGAGGATGCCTTTTAAGTTTTCATTTTTACAACCAATCGTTAAAACCTCCCCTATGAGCCCCTATGAGATAGGGAAAGGATCATGCCTTGCCCTCATTTTGAAGTTTCCTCATGGGTTTTCATTTCTTACTAAAGAGTTTCTTGTACAAAGGAGGAGAAAACTTTCTCTAAAGATAAAAGAAAGCTTCAATCGGAAAAAATGAATAAATAGCAATAGAAGTTGAAAATTTGTCATCCTTGAGCCTCTAAAACAAAAAGAAATTAATATTGCAAGAAACACATAAATTGTTTAACTTTTAATGAAAACTTTTTTTGCTTAAAGTTGTAACTAAAAGTGATATCATTGAGAATCTAATATTTAACTCCTAAAGAAAGGTCATAGTTATGCTCTTGCTATTGAATGTAAGTTCAATTATGCTTTAGATTTTGGCTTGAGTAAAGGGATCATCATTTGGAGTGATGGTAACATGCTTATTTCTTTAGGTCATAAGGCCTAGGCTTAAGCTTAGACATAGCCCCTCAAAAAATGGTTAGACATTCATTCATCGATTAATTCTCTCATGAATGAGGATTAAGCCTTTAGGTGATGAAACATATTTTGGTTTGAATAGTAGTTAGTGTGTTAAGAAAGTAATTTTAATGTTTAAAAATAGTAGTTCATTTGATTATTATAATAATTACATATTAAGGGTAGTTAGCAACATCTTTGTTAAGATTTGGGAAATTATTCTTAAATAAAAATTAAGTAGTTGGACAAATAAATGTAAGTCATTTCTCAAGTAGGTTTTATATAGTATCACTTTGCCATTGATCATTTATTTACTTTAAAGCATCTTATGAATGATAAAAAAGTAAAAGGTAGAGGATCATTTATTTGTTTTGTGAGTTTATTCTAAAATTTATGGTTTTGTGATTCAAAGCAAGTTGTGAAAATGTTTGCATAATATTAGAACTTCCTCAACTTTGATCTCTATAATAGAAACCATACCAAATAATTTGCATTCAACTACAAGATCACAATAATAACACTAAGTATCTCTAGCCCTGACCTTAGTTGATCTTCTCCTTCCATTTTCCTTTCTAACTTGATTTAATTGCTCTTATGAATTTTGAAGGGATTTATATTACCCTTTTATTTTATATGAGATTTGATCTTAAGACCTTTTGTTTAACATGCATGTTCTAATATTATTTTGATATTGCACTTATGAAGGTTTGAATCATTAACCACCTTGTTGATAATTGAATTGCTATAATTTTTGTTATTATTCTATATTTGGGTTATTTTATTTGATACTTATTGAAGAGTGGCGAGGTACCCCTATACTCAACCATATGAATACGAGCGTTTCACGCACGATCCGGTTGAACTTCGCAAACGGGCTAGTTGTGGTATCTAGACAGTTACTCGTAGGTCGCAGTTTGCTGTCTTTCCACCTGGACTAGTATTAGCTTTGTCATGTATGGTTTAGTCCAGAGTGAGGTGTATGATGTGTTTCTACACTAGTACTACTCCTGAGTATGATGGAAAATAATATTAATTAAAATAGGAGAGAGAGAGAGAGAGTCTAAGCTAGCTTAAGTGTGATGAGCATTCATTCCTTAATCATCTGTACACATCTTGGACCTCGTGCATGACTGCCACTGGGATTACCAAGAGCATGGCCTAAGTACGCTACTGGGTTACCAAGTAGTCACACTTGAATGCTTGTGATTAAGTCGTACTCATTCTGCGTTACTAGGAGATAAGGGTGAAGAGATATTAACTAAGAAAGCACTAAATAATAGTTAAATAAATAACAATTAAATAAATAATTAAGCTAAGTGGATGCTGCAATGGTGAAGTAATCTTGATCTTTATTGCCGGTCATGTGCGTGTCCAAGTACGTCACACTTGAATAAGGATGCCATACAATTACAATCACCACACTGCGGGCATGCACTGGGAGGAAAAGGGTTGAGAGGAACTTCAACTTAAAAACTTATAATAAAATCTAAGAACTAATGCCAAAACCAAGTGTGCCGCCTTTTATTTATAGGCTCACATCAGAACCTCGATATTGCATGCAGGCCACAATATTGGGGCTGCAATAACAGGGTTGCGATAATGAGGCTTGACAGAACATATCTTGTATCAGGGCTCCGAAAATAGGGCTCCGATAATTAGGCCTGATAGACCATGACTCATCATACCCCCATAACTGAATAACAACTTGTCCTTGAGTCAAAGAAAGTGAGGAACAAGTTCAATTGATTACACAGTGGATAGGTATGGGATTATTTACTAACTAGGAATTTATTCATGCCATAGTGGAGAATTAAACAAAATTTGGACACAAACACAAAAGATAAAACTTGTGGAACTCATGGGGTTCCCGATAGTGGTGGCTCCTCCATGGGTGTCTTTCCTTTGTTTTGCGCTCCAGGCTTTTGAGATTGATACTATTGAAGAAGTGCCTGAAGTTTCTCCTCTTCTATCCACAGATTATGAGCCATCCAAGTTGATGTTCTAATGTTTGATGGAGTTGGCACTTTCCATAGATACGATAGCTATGGGAACACTTGATTGGCCTTGACATGTCATGCCACAAATAGCCGTCATTCTTCTTCATAGGCTTGGGCCCTGACCTCTCCACTTTTTTCTTGGATAGATTATGTAGTAATAGGAGTTCCATGATGGATGCTGAGTGATTGTGCCTCCTGCTTTGCATGTTCTGCATGAAGTCCTTGGCCTCTACCTCCCCCTAGTTGTTCGGTTGCACCTTGAGAAGGTCCTCCTTCTTGTCTTCTTTTAGGGGCCATCTATAATCACAAAAAGATCAATTGTTAGTAAGGTTATTGAAAAAAAGTTCAATGATTTCATACCTTACTCATTGCCTTTAATAAATTTTGAATTCTTTGCTTAGTATGATTTTAGAGTTAGAAATTTTTTCAAGGAAGTTGCCTTAAAAGTTTAATGTCGGACCTAGTTTGTTTAGGTGACACACAAAAGGACATGGTTTTGAGGAACGTTTGATAAAATGATGACAAAGGAAAGAATAGATTTGGCAATGAAGTACTCAAAGGGTATAAGATGATGTGGTGGTATGCAACAAATACAAATTGCAAAAGTCGCGCAAGTGGGTCCTTCCCAAAGCAGGTTCCAACCTATAATGCCCTTGCGTAACCACACCTTAAAATGTCCGTAGGTACTAGAAGGGTTAAATGTAATCCATACTAGTTTTACAAAACACACACATGTAAGTATCACCAGAATGAGGTAAGAATTCTACGCTACACAAGACACAAGTTACAATTACATGAACAACGAGATGAGACGTACTACAGAAGGGGTTGTAGAGATTAGGACATGAGGTGACTGACCTGGGGCATAGTGAATCCTACATGTAAAGCATGATTAATGTGTCATTAACCCGTCATTCCAAGATCAAGACCAAGTCCATTCCTCTGATCAGTTACATCGCATTGTTTCATCCCATGATAAGCAACTATGAGAGTACTAGAACAACAAGGTGTACGATCACTTGGCATTTTGTTCAAGGGAGGAGTGATTTTTGCTTTGTGGTACTTCCTTTGTGTTTTTTTCTTTTCTTTTTTCGATTGTTGAATCCAAAGAAGCCACCAACCTTTAGGCATGGGTGCATGTCTTTCCAATGGGACCCCCTAGAGCAGCATTGGATTTTTGAGTGCCTTTTGATTACTCTTCCATTTTGCGTTAGATTTACAAGGATCTTAGTACAACCACGTTGCGTGATAACTCTCACAGATGTCACCAAAGAGAATCTGCAAGTCCCCTTGATGTCACACCCTAACCATTCCTTCTTGATCCATCCTTCTTCATTCAGGGTACAATGAACACAAAATTAATTTTAAGTTTTAAGAATGTCAAGAATATCACTGTACCCTCAAATATAACCTCTTATTTGTAGAATGGATGAGTGGGTGTAATGGGCTCACTATCCACATAATTGATCGTTCGAGACTCGATAACATAGAACACACCTCAACCAACGAGCCACATGAGTGTTTTATTTGTAGATGAGATTACTTGTAAAAAGATAAAAAGATAAAAAGACAAAAAGTTGAAACAAGAAATTAAAAGATGAAAAAATGGAAAAAAAAAATTGTAAAATTAAAGAAAATGAAAAATATTTATTAATACTGCTTGTTATTAAAATGAGGGATATCCCCCATAACTAAATGGTTGAGCATGGAAAGGATTAATTAATGAAAGATGAAGATCCTTGCATGTTGGAAACATTGAAACTTGGTCATACTTACCCCATTGGGGTTCACACAGTTGATTATAGTAAGCATAGTGGGGCAATTTATAAGATGTGGTTCTCGGATAAAGAGTTGACCCACTATGATACTTGGGACCATAAGATGGCATGCAAGGATCAGGATGTTGTCCTCCATGGCTATGTTCATTGGGTCATATGGTTGTTGGAGTGTTAATTGGTGGCCCTAATGAAGTGACATGAGGCGTTGGATTCGAAGAGAAGGGTGCACCACAATGTTGGACTTGTGCTGAGTTCGAGAATGCAGTGGCCTTGGAATTATGTTGTCCCTTCCTATGGTCATGTCTAAAGAAGGGACACCTTCGATGTTGAGGGGGTCTCTCACTGCTGTTGGCAATAGTAGCACAAGTAACGTTCGTGGGTTGTTGCTGTGGTGCAGACACTTCAGGAACAGTTGGTGCCGATGTAGAAGGAGGGAAAGGATGAGAATGTTGAAATTTAGGAGAAGTGTAAGGTACACAAGGTGGTGGTTGTGTTGAGGACATGGGTTGATAGTATTGGGGGGAATAATAATGCGGTGAGATAGAGTATGTTGACCTAGTCAAGGAAACAAGATGTTGAACTAGATAAGCATTTGGATTCGGATGATACGAAGGGTGTCTCCAGTTTAGGGATGGCTTTCCCCACGACTGGGATTGTTGCCACTGTGATCGAACACAGTATCCCTGTATGAAATTTGGGTGTAACATTTTTTTCCAATGTTCATATGTAACAAGATTGGGCATTAGCCCTTGGGGTGATCGTACAGGCAGATGTTGCATTCATACGTATGATTGGCAATTGAGCTCTTATTTTCCTCATCCCTTCTTTTCGAATGTCTAATGATATTTTTTCCTACTTCTCGAGTGGTCAAAACTCTATCTCCAATAATATTGATATATTCCCCACACTTTTTATGCATCCATTCCAGCCTCTTATTGATCTTTGCCTCAATTTCATCTAATGATTATTGTATTGGCAAAGATGGTTGTTTAAATCCACAACAACATTTACAAGCCTTCTACGAGGTCTTCTATGAGGCTTGATTTAATCATAGCCTCCTGAGAAGGCCTCATAGCTTGATTTAATCATAGCCTCCTGAGAAATTGGGAAAGTTGTTTAAATCGAGCCTAGGTAGGTGGCTCTCTTTACGATGCCTACAGGAGATTCGAATAGCCTCTTGTATTTGCGTTAGGCTTGTAGTGGCTAGTAGGGGTTCATTGTCATTAGGTAAGTTATGCTTTCATGCATTGGAACAATGTTGCCTTCATTTATGTTTATAAGAAACCTGCACCTCAGATTGCGTACTCCAATCTTCATTGTCATCTAATTCATTGGTTCTCCAATGAATTTCCTCACTAGGTATGGCATTATCATAGTCTTGTAGGAGAGGCATGGTTGTGCAATTGTGTGTGAATTTATATGTGACTTTTTATAATGATTTTTTTCTAAAAGATATATTGTTAATTCCTATACAACGACCTTGTATGATATAACTAATCTAGATAACTAGCACTGTCCCCAGAAATGGTGCCAATGATGAGTGGCAAGGTACCCCTACACTCAACCATATGAATAAGAGTGTTTCATGCACGATCCGGTCGAACTCCATAGACGGGCTAGTTGTGGTATCTAGACAGTTACTCATAGGTCGTAGTTCACTGTCTTCCCACCTAGACAAATAGTAGCTTTGTCATGTATGGTTTAGTCTAGAGTGAGGTGTATGATGTGTTTCTACACTAGTATTACTCCTGAGTATGATGGAAAATAATATTAAATAAACTAGGAGAGAGAGAGAGAGAGAGAGAGAGAGAGAGTCTAAGCTAGCTTAAGTGCAATGAGCATTCGTTCCTTAATCATCCATACACATCTTGGACCTCGTGCATGACTACCACTGGGATTACCAAGCGCATGGCCTAAGTACGCTACTGGGTTACCAAGTAGTCACACTTGAATGCTCGTGATTATGTCGTACTCATTCCGCATTACTAGGAGATAAGGGTGAAGAGATATTAACTAAGAAAGCAATAAATAATAGTTAAATAAATAACAATTAAATAAATAATTAAGCTAAGTGGATGCTGCAATGGTGAAGTAATCTCGATCTTTATTGCCGTTCATGTGCGTGTCCAAGTACATCACACTTGAATAAGGATGCCGTACAACTACAATCACCACACTGTGGGCATGCACTGGGAGGAAAAGGGTTGAGAGGAACTTAAACTTAAAAACTTATAATAAAATCTAAGAACTAATGCCAAAACCAAGTGTGCCACCTTTTATTTATAGGCTCACATTGGAACCACGATATCACGACTGCGATAACGGGGCTGCGATAATGGGGCCTGACAGACCATATCTTGTATCAAGGCTCCGATAACAGGGCTCTGATAATAGGGCCTAACAGACCATGACTCATCACTTACTATCATTGGTGTTTCTTGTCAAGGCTTGGAATTACATTTTGGTTATATTTTGACTTGTGACATGGAATTATATTTAAATATATATTGGGTTATTTGATGACACATCTTGTTCTATCTCTTGTGATGTCTTAAGACATGTTATATATTCTATTTTGGACTTTGAAAATCCTTGCTTACTGATGAGTGACGAGGTACCCCTACACTCAACCATACGAAACGAGTGTAGCACGCGTGATCCGGTTGAACTTCGCAGACTAAATGCCTAAATACCCCATGGAACACTTGGGGTTAATCATTCGTTGTCTTCCCAGACTCACTTGTAGTTGTTATGGTGTACGATTAAGTAAGTTCGAGGTATATGATTTTTATGGTCTTTTATGGTTTTTCTCCTATGCTATCAAGGTGAAGGGTTGAGAGAGCTAACTAACTCTAACTAAGGACTAAGTCTAAATTAACTAGCGTCAGCATCCGTTCCCACTTACCGTACACACCCTGAACTATGCAACT
>MNCI01028452.1:240019-254608 GCA_015680685.1 Gnetum montanum | reverse complement strand
CATGCGATGAGCAACCGATTCCTTGACTAACTATACACATCCTTAGATGCTCGTAATCAATTCATACTCCGCATTCTAGGAAAGCAATAAATAGCAATTAAAATAAAATCCTATTCCATGCACTGCAAGGTTTATCCAATTAAGTTCGTCTTTATTGCCGTACACAACTTGTGTTCAAGTACAATGTTGCTTGAATAAAGATCTGTTCACTCTAGGACTCTTACTGCGGGCACATGGAAAATAATCTATCTCTGGAGTGATCAAATTGCTAGAGTTTCCCTACTTCTAGACCAGGATGGGAAATAAGGGAAGTGCCACCTCTTATTTATAGATTTGGCGACGGACCGCGATATCGCGTATGCGATATTGCAGGGGATGACGCGATATCGCGTCTCATCACTTACCATCTTATTAAGTTATATTGAAATTAATCCCAAATTGAGAGTTATGATTCATGATTGCATGAAATTTGCCCATATTTTAGAATTATACCTTCATGTGAGTAGCAGGATAAGACACCTTGTTATTTTTACAAACCCTTCTAAGGTTCTAGTTGTGAATATATAAGCCATGTCATGCTTTTCTCTTTCTCACCAAAAATCAATGTGCTACTTGTCTCTCTTGATTATGTTCTAGTATTGAAGATTCTTGGAGCTATCCTTGAGGAATCTTTCCATCAAACCTTGGAGCCTTGCCTTCCATGTAAGCTTAAAATTTTTTGTTCAAGGTAGACTGAATAGATCTAAGTTATTATTACATTTTTTATTGAAATATAATTTGATGCCTTTTGAATTGGTGCTATATACTTGAATCCAAAATTCTACATTTATGTTATTCCATTTGTCATTTTGATGAGTTTCTATGCGATTCCAATTTCGTCCTAGCTTCCACTTTCTTCAACTAATTCCATGGCATAGTTTTGGTGGATTTTTATGCCACCATGACTTGTGGTGAATAGTATCATGAATTATGGTAGGATTTTTAGCAAAAATAATGACTCATTACAAGATCATGATTGATAAATCCAATTATTTCATGACAATGATATTATAGTTATGATATTGTATCTATGATGTCATACATATATTATTGTATCTCAACATACATTATCATATAAATGATATCATGGGATGCGTGCCAACCTATATAAGTAGCACTTAGGTGCATGAATCTACAGTAGATTTGTTAGCATAGTAACAAAACTCTTTCAGTTTGTTTTCTTGAATTTAGTACTTGGCAATATGTGCCCATAGTGTGATGTTTTGTAAATGAACAGAATTTTTATTCAAGTGTGATGTACCTAGACATATTACATGACTGACAATGAAGATTTAGATTACTCTACATCATTGTAGCAACACTTAGTTTTATTTTTATTTGTGTTTCCAATCAGTTTACTATTTACTATTTTCATAGTTAATGTTTACAATTACTTGCAATTTACTTTTAATGTCGTTAAGTAGAATGAGTATGACTCATCTCAAGCATGTAAGTGTAACTACTTGGTAACCTAGTAGTACTATCACTTGGTATGCCTAGTAGTGAGATACTTGGTAATCCCAAAAGTAGTTTCACAAAAACTAGGAGATCAGGATTGACTACTCATTGCATAGGCTAGTTTAGATTTGCTTCACTATCACTTAGATTTAGAAATCTTTACTTTCACTTCATGTTTATTAGGAGCCTAATGGCCAATTCAACAGCAATGTCATATACCTCACCATGAGTTAAACCATAAACATTGATTTTACTAACTCACGTGGGAAGACAATGATCACGAATGCTATTAATTACTGGCATAATCACATTGCCTTATCAATGAAGTTCAAGCAAGATTGCATGTGAATACTTGTATTTGGTATGGTTAGGTGTTGGATACTCCACTGCTCATCATTGGTGCTATTGTCGGGGATAAGTCAATGTTATACTAAGTAATTAATTTTCCAAAGTTCATTATATCAGAACCTAACTCTAATCTTCACAACCTTAATATAAAGCACACTTAACATAAACTGTTAAGAAATGATTACATGGCTTCATATAATGATCAACTATCACTTGCCAAGGAAACAAGAAGGAGTAGTGATAGAATTGCTGATGAAGAAGATTGGGGAATGCCAATGCAAACACATATTACTTATGCTCACATTGATCCATACCATCCAAACTTTACCTTCATATTTCATCAAGATAAACAAATGAGGTGGAGAGACATGCAAGGCAACATAGTCCTATCTCCCAAACATGATACAAACTACTTTAAGGGGAATTTACTTGGACTAGATTCAAGAAGGATATTTTGTCACTCAACACATGACCAAACCCTATGAACCTACAAGGGAGCAAATAAAGAGAGATGCTGCTATGGAGGTCAAACATGTTCATACCAAAGTGAAGCAAGCGAACACATCGCTAGAATCATGAGGAGCCATCAAAGACACCTATCATCAAACTAGAGGAACTTGTCAAAGCCCAACTTCACTCTACTTTGGTAGAAACACACAAGGAGGAGGATATTGACTCAATATACAAGTAAGACTCTAGCCTAAGGGATCTTGCTAAGTCCTACAAGGAAACTCACAAGAGTCATGAAAGGAGAACTAGCTGGCACCATTGTCCTACTACCTTCTTTGTTTCATCATGATCATTAGAGGACTATGATAGGAAATAGCACAGGTACTGAGACTTTGATAGAGAAAAGAGAACCTCCTTTGTTTCATCACGATTATAAGAGGACTATGATAAGAAACAACACAAGTACTAAGACTTTGATAGAGAAAAGAGAATAGCTCATGGTCATCATGATCGATACTCAAGGTATTCTAACTTAGAAGAAGAGAAGCATGACAGAAGAAGGTACAAAGATAGAAGAGAGGATCAAGAGAGGCATGGGCATAGAAGGGGTCATTGCTACCATAGAGCCTATGAACCTGATCATGATGATGAACACCTTATAGAAAAATGTAACATGATCAACCTTTAGGAAGCAATCTACATACCAACCAAGCACGTGAGAGACAGTCGAATCAAACTACTAGATATGAATAGCATGCCTCAATTTGAAGGAGGTTATAACTTTGATCGTTAGCATTTCCTTCAAGTATTTCATGATGCATGTGCCCTTCAAAACATAGAGAATGATTAGTAGAAATCGAAGTTGTTTCCTAGAACATTTGTGAAGGAAGCATAAAGCTGGTATAGGTCACTGGAACCTGAATCCATCAGACACTATAGTACCATGCTTGAAATTTTCACTAAAAAATATCAGACATATTCATGAGTGTCAAAACTAAAAAACAAAATCTAGAAATGGAAACAAGGGACTCACAAGACCCTTGATGTAGTAATGGATAGATATTATTCACTATTACATAGATGCCTAGGCCATGAATTTTCATCAAAGGAATAGTTGAGGCACATCATAGATGGGCTGAGAAGTAAAATAAGAGAGATGCTTGGGATTTATGCCCAAGAAAGACTATCACCATTTAACCATCCATCAGATTCAAAGACTCATTGATCAAGTGGAAAAAGAAGAAGAAGAACTTAGAAAAAGGGAATTAGCTAAAGAATACAAGAAGGATTCATCAATTTGGAAAAGAGATGCATAGGTGTGTGATACCCAAGAGGAAGAAACCTTGGAACGAGTCATTAGGAAGGAGACACTACTGATTCAGAAATCTGTTATCGATGTAGTAGCACAGGTAGCGAAAATGTGGAATTTGATAGATGAATGATGTACAATGACACTAAAGATTGTGAAGGAGAAAGTTAAACAAGCACTCAAAATAGGTAGAGATAAAAAGAAGAAGAAGGAATTTAAACAAAAAGGAAAAATTGCTTTAGTTTCCAAAGATGATGAAGGTTGCATCATGTGTCAGTATGAACATGCTAAGGGATGTTGTCCAGTCATGGTACATTTGCAAAAAATTGGGGCATACACACTCAACCTGTGATTTGTTTAAAAGAAATGCTCAAAAGGTTACGTTATCCTTAAGGTAACTACAGATGACAACCTCAACCAACGTACTATTCTAGTGGAGCCTTGCTGTAGCTACAAGAGTAATACCATCAATAGTGGCAACAACAACAATCATGGGCCATGCCATTGCCATGCTAATAGTATTCATATCAACAACATGATCCTTATGGATACTATGTTCAGTGTATGATCTCACCAATGAACACTACTATTCAAAATCCACAATATCACCCATTGGAATACCACCAACTAATGCCACCAAGGACTAATAGAAACTCACACATGTACCCATGAGCAACTAATCTTTCAAATTCCAATCCAAATCCTTTGCCACTAGTGCCAGCACCCGTAATGTAAGGTGAATTGCCATCATAGCTGCATCAGAAGAAGGATACAAGGGTAGTAAATGTAAGAATAGAAGGTTTCACCAGCAGTGCTAAGGGCCAAATAAATAAATGTTCTTTCTTTGGAAAATTCTAGAGAAATTTGGTAGAATAGGAGCTTCATTAAGAACATCTTCTTCTAAAATAGATCTTCTCACTCTTGACAAGCTTCCATCATCATCAAGCTTGAAAATACAGGCTATCATGCTCACTATAGTTGTTACTAATTAGATTAAGGTAGCACCACTCTTGTAGAAGTGAATTGACCCAATAGTTCCTTTGATTTATCTACGAGCACCTGGAAATCTACCATGCAAAGCTCTATTAGACTCAGGTTTTGAAGTCAATTTAATCTCCTATGACACACATCAAACATGGAACCTATCACCATTCAAGGAATGCAATTGCAGGTTGGAGCTTGTAGATTAGTTTGTTGCCATTCCTTTGGGACAAATTAATGTTGTAGTAACCATTATCAATGGGTGGTCCTATCTAGTAGAGCTCTTGGTGATCAATGTGAAGGATACTGATTGATGAACCATGATATTGGATCCGCGATATCGAAGCCTGCCAAGTGATATTAGACATTCGATATCGGGACCCATCTCGTTACCTATAAATAAGAGGCAGGCACACTTAGTTTTGGCATTAGTTTCTTAGTCCCTTACCCAAACTCTTGTAGTTTCCCTTTCCAGAGTTAGAATTCTTTTTGAGCGCTCGCAGTAGGAGTCATAAAGTGAACGGATCTTTATTCAAGCATCGTCTACCTGAGCACACCTTGTGTCTGGAAATAAAGATGAACTTTGTGACAAACCTTGCAGCATTTAGAATAGCTTATTTATTGCATTTAATGTTATTTACAGTTATTTAATGCTTTCATCAATTATTTGATGTTGCTTTTATTGGTTTGTTAATTTTCACAAGCAAGCACACTCAGTACGACCACTTTAGGCATATGCAGAACACTTGGTAACCCAATAATGATTAGTGTTTGGTAATCCTAGTAGTGTTACACTGGTTCAGGATGTGTACGGAGAGTGGGAATGGATGCTGGTGTTAGGACTAGTTAGAACCTAGTAGATTAGTCAAATTAAATTAGTTACTTAATTATTTCACTTCTCCCTTTTAGCACTAGGACATAGACATAAAAAGCATAAAAATCATATACCTCAAGTTTACTTAACCATATAATCGTACCATATGAGTAAGCTTGGGAAGACAACAATCGCCTAACCCATCCTGGTTCTGTGAGGGTGCATAAGCACTTCATCCTTGGAGTTCAATTGGACTATGCATAATGCTCATATTCGTATGGTTGAGTGTAGAGGTACCTCACTGCTCATCAGTGTCACTATTGCCAGGGAATTTGTTGTTTGTGCGCTAATTAGAACTTAGAAATCTTTCCATCATTGGAATGAACCCTTAGGGTTAGTTACGAAAGAAAAAAATATAATTAATCATGTCTCCTTCTTCCTATGAAAATGCTTCACTACCTAGGTCTGACATAATGAATAGTTGGAGGCATAGTCCACATGATGATGATCTGCTAGTGCCCCAACAGTTTTGCCTGGTATACGCTCATCACAATGAGTATGTACTAGACTTTACCTTATCCTCCACCAAGATGAACAATTGCGATGGCGTGATTTAGAGGGTAACATAGTGTTACCACCCAATTGCTCAATCCCAAGCATGCTTCTTCGTGCTCTCACATGAATTGGTATGCAACACTGATAGTTGGAGTACGTTGTGCATGAACAAGATTCAAGAGATTATTGACCCATGGAGGCACAACATCAAAGGGACCTACAACATGAGAGACATTACAAATCTATGAAGGAAAAGTGGTCCCAAGATGTCCTGTATGTCATAAGTGAAAACAAGGGTGGTGAACCTACCTTGGGAGGTTTTCCACATAATGATGTTCCTCTCATTGACTTCGGTCAAGGAGTTGTGTATTAGAATCTTCACTTAACCATTCATAACCTAGGTTCTGATACTAATGGACACAAAGGATCTGAAAAAGGAACATGAACACATGCCGATGATGGACATTCTAATCGTAACCATGGCCAAGGTTGCAAGCCCCAAAGAGAAAGTGATAGGCACCGTCATGGTGCTAGTCCTCATTCCTCTCCACCTTCATCATCTCCTTCCCCCTCTCCTTTGGGATCTGGACACAATTACAAAGAGAAAGGTCATGAGGACAATGGTAAGCGTAACAAAGATCATAGATGAAATAGTCAAGAAAGGGGATGAGGGAATTCTAGAGAAACGCATCATGAAAGGAGGGAGAGCAGGGAACAGCATACACATCATAAATGCCATAGAGAATACAATCATGATGAACCCCTAGTTGCTACCAGAAGTATGCTAGATATAACTAAGGTTGTTAGGATCCCAACAAGGCACCAAAAGGATAGTAGGATCAAAAGATTAGACATGAAAAATATCCCATGATTTGAAGGGGGATACAATGCTGATCCTCAAAATCATCTACAAACATTCTATGATGCATGTGCATTGCAAAATATAGAAAATGAGTGGCAAAAACTAAAGTTGTTTCCACGAACACTGATCAAAGAAGTAGAAAGTTGGTACCAGTTCTTAGAATCGGAATCCATTTTTCAATGGAGGACCATGTTAGAGTTATTCAACGATAAGTATCAAACGTACTCTCGAGTGTCCAATCTATGAAATAAAATCCAAGGATGGAAAAAAGGAGGACACGAACCCTTGGATGGTACCATGGGCCAATATTATGCATTATTACATTGTTGTCCTAGCAATGGATACTCGTAGAGGGAACAACTACGTCATCTCGTAGAGGGGCTTAGGTACAAAATGTGAAGAACCCTTAGGAATTATGCCCAAGGGAGACTACTCGAGATTAGAGCCCATTAAGTACAAAGATTATTGGGGAAAGTTGCCAAAGAAGAAGGTGTGTTAAGGAAAAGAGAAAGTACAGAGGAATATAATAGAGATCCTTCCCTCTGAAAGAAGGAAGTTAGATTTTGTGAGGATGAAGAAGAGTCACCACTTGAAGAGATGGTGAATAGGTAAACTTTGTCCATCCAAAAGTTTGCATCATATGTATCAGCAAAGGTAGACCAAATGTGGGACTCCTTAGATAATAAATTTCAAACCATTCTCAAAATAGTAGAGGAGTCTAGGGAGCAAGGTAGTGACCGAGAGAGGAGGCAAAAGAAGGAAGCTAAATATGCATGTAACAAAGTTAAGGGAAAAGTTGCCATCATTGAGGAGGTTGTGGATTTGGACACAAATAATGATGGCGGATGTGATATATGCCAATATGACCATCCTAAAGAATGTTGCCCAATAATCTTAGATTTACAAGAGTTTAGGGTGTATGCACTAAACCCACGATTAAATAGATGGTAGGCACCCAGAAGATTACCTTATCCTCAAGGTAATCTAAGGCAGTTCCACCAATCTTTGACATATTATCCGAGTGGAGCTCCACCACAACCAAGTGAATAGTATCAATAGTGGCAACACCCAAAATCATGGGGAATTCCACCACCACATCAACAGTACCCTTACCATCAGCTAAACCTATACAAGCACTACGTGCAGTAGCCAATCTCTCCACGTGACTCTAGCAGTCACGTCACTCCTCAGCCTCACTACCAATTCCATGAGTACTATAGAACTCTTTCTTCTAGGAGAGATGTTCCACAAACATACTATCCTTCTCGTCTGATCGCACATCTTCCACCCTTAGCTCCATTACCACCTACTCCAGCCATGTAGGGTGAGCTCCCTGCCCAGCTGCAGCAACACAATGCTACAAGGGCTATCAACCCTCAACCTACTATTGGTTTAGACAACCACACAAAGAAGAGACCTTTCTTTAGAACTAACAATTCAACTAAGTCCTTACAACCACAAGTGGCTAATCCTTCAAACGCCTTGCCATCATTTGAATCTTAGGAGCTTCCTTCAAACTAAAGATCGCACATGTTAACTCATGCCATTACTGATTGGATTAAAGTTGGCTATCTTCCTAGGAAATTCTCTAATCTTGGGAGTCCTCTTATATATTTACAAATCGCTGGGAATGAGCTGTGCAAAGCTCTTTTGGATGTAGGTTCTGGTATGAACTTAATCTCTCAAGAAATGTACAAGGCTTGGAACTTGCCTCTACTAAAAACGAGTAACATTTGTTTAGAGCTGGCTGACCAGTCCATCACTATCCCATTAGAATTAGTGGAGGACATTGTTACCACTATTTGTGGGTGGTCGTATCTAGCCGATTTTGTAGTGATTCAAGTCAACAACTGCAAGGGGGACTTCCCAATAATTATGGAAAGAACATGGCTAAGCATAATTGATGCATGCCTAGGAATATGTGATCTTTTCCTAGAAATATCAAAGGAAAATACATTTGGAAAGATCAAGAAGAAGAAAGTTCCATGCATTACATACAGTGACACAGGGTGCTATTGAGTGTAGAAAGCTTGGTTTATACAATGTTTAACATTTCCTACATGCAACCAGTGTGCACAAATAACTAACATACAAAGATGCTTGTATGTAGCAGCCACAAGATAGGAAGGCACCTAGTGGCTATTAGCTAACGAAGAGAGCAACTAAACTATATGCATGGAACCAATTGAGAGCTTGACTTGTGTCTACATTGATAGCATAGACACATTAGAGCAAGTCCATCACCAACTTCCAATTCCTAACATCAGAAATATCAACTAGGGGAAGTTGGAAATCCTTGATGAGTTCAAGCAAGATCCCGTTGGGTTAAAACCATTGCGCACCGGTATGGAGTATACATTTCTCAAAAATGGAAAATTGGTAATTATTAATGCTAAGCTCACTCCTCAATAGAAAGAAAGATTGCTAAAAATGATAAATAAATGGTTGAAATCCTTTGCTTGTTCATATATCAAATTAACCAAAATAGATCCTAGGATATGCCAACATAGAATTTATAGTGACCCCTCCATGAAGCCTCGACGACAACCATAGAGACGACGAAACCCAAAGCTTAAGCAAGTGGTTAAAAAAGAAATTGAACAGCTTCTAAAAGCTAGGTTCATCTACCGCATTGCTAATAGTGAATGGGTTAGTCCCTTAGTCATTATGCCTAAAAAAGGAGGTAAATGGAGGGTGTGTATAGACTTTAGGCTACTAAACATGGTAACATTCAAAGACCACTTCCCATTGCCATTCGTCAACCAAGTCTTAGACACCATTGTAGGGCATTGCTACTATAGTTTTCTGGATGGTTACAGTGGATACAATCAAATTCAAATAGCACCAAAAGACCAAGCCAAGATCACATTCACAAGTCCTTATAAGTAGATGTCGTTTGGCTTGTGTAATGCCCCAACAACGTTTCAACGTTTAGTTCTAAGCATATTTCAGTAGCAAATAGGAAATGGTGTGGAGGTCTTTATGGATGATTTCTCCACCTATGGAGTGAACCTTGAGCAAGCATTGGGATGATTAGAGCAAGTACTGAAATGGTGTGTTGAAACCAACTTAAGGCTCAATTGGAAAAAAAGCCATTTAATGGTTCAAGAAGGCATTGTATTAGGGCACAAGATTTCACAAACAGGGATAGAGGTAGATCTTGAAAAGATTAAAGTCATCCAAGAAATCACTCGTCAACCTAAGACTGTAAAAGATATCTGACCATTCCTTGGACATATTAGCTATTATAGATGCTTCATTGAGAACTTTTCAAGGATTACAAAACCTTTGGTAGAACTAATGAAGAAGGATGTACCTTTTGAATGGACTAGGGAATGTGAGCTAGCCTTCGAAACCTTAAAATATAAGTTGGTAGAAACACTCATTGTACAAGCTCTTGACTGGTCCAGACCATTTCCCAGAATGACTGACGTGTCCAACTTTGCTTTAGGAGCTGTACTTACACATTTAGATGATATGAAGCAACCCTATTACATTCATTGTGCAAGTCAAAGTATTGCTAGTGCACAACTCAATTACACCACAACAGAAAAAAATTAATGGTTGTTGTGTTTGTACTAGAGAAATTTAGGCTCTATGTATTGGGCTTTAAGATATTTATACATAGGGACCATAGTGTAATTCGATTCCTAATGAATAAACCAATGGTGAGCCCTCACATCATACTATGGCTCATGATCTTACAAGAGTTCGAACTTACAATGATTGATCGTAAAGGCACCAAGAATATTGTTGCTGATCATTTATCTCAGTTACAATGGGACAACAAAGAGGACGAATATCCAATTTTTGACCATTTTCCCAATGAAATTCTCTTTACACGTGTAGTAGACAATCAATTAACCATAGAGACAAATTGGTATAGTAGCATTCTTACCTATCTCCTCACATAAGAAACACCATAAGGGTTAGATGTTAAATAGAAACAATAGTTTCTTCACCGAGCCAAATATTTTATGGAAATTAATAGACAACTTTATAAAGTATGTTTTGATGGCTTGGTCAGATGGTGTGTTCCTGACGTAGATCAATTGCAAGTTCTCCAAGATGCTCATGAGGGCCCTTGTGGGGGTCATTACGCTGGGAGATGAACAACCATTAAGATCTTGCTTATAGGACATTATTGGCCTACATTGTTTTGGGACACTCATCATTTCATCCAATCTTGTGAGTGCTACCAACGTGATGGGGGAATGACTGCTAGAATGGAGGGTCTGCAACAATGGATTCAACCCTTAGAACCATTCAATATATGGGGAATTAATTTTATGGGGCCTATTACACCAATGTCCAATGGAAAGGAATACATTGTTGTTGTTGTTGACTATTTTACAAAGTGGGTAGAAATAGCCGCTATTACGTACTATACATCATCCACAGCTACATGATTTGTTCAACAAAAAATCATAAATAGGTTTGGTGTGCCTTGTGCACTTATTTCTAACAATGGTACACATTTTACAGGTGCAACTTTTTAAAAGTTGATGCAACGCTTAGGAGTTGAGCACAAGCTGACTACACCATATCATCCTCAAGCGAATGTTCAAGCCGAAGTCACCAATAGGGAGATCACAAAAATATTAACACAGACCATTAGCAAATATAGGTGAGATTGGAGCACCAAACTAAATGATGCTTTTTGGGCATACTACTCCACATGGAAGCTCCCTATAGGCTACTCTCCCTATGAGCTAGTGTACGGTAAACTTTCAATGCTTCCTATTCAAGCTGAGCTTTGTACCCTATCCACAACATGTGACCTTAACCTTGACCTAGATCTAGCACAAAAAGAATAGTTAATGAACCTTAACTTGCTAGATGAGAACCGATTAGCCTCCCTGTCATCTAATGAATTGCACAAGATCTTTAACAAACAACATCATGACCTAAGGATTAGAAAAGTCAAATACCAACTAGGGGATAAGGTTCTTTATTGGAATCACACACATGTGCCACAACGAACTAAGTTTCAAACACCGTGAGAAGGACCTTACATCATTCATTAAACTTTTCCTTTAGGGGCCATGATGATTTATAGACCTGAAAGCCTGAAGAAATTATTGGTCAACATCCAGCAAACCAAACCTTTCCATGAACATAAAAAGGCTAGTACTAACACCACCTCTATAAATGGAAAACCTTGCTCATTATTTTGGATCTTCTCCTTCCAACTTAGTTGTGGGGGAGAGGGCCACCAATGCTAACCATTATAAGTCCTCAGTTCCTTTTGTATTTTTTTTATACATTTTTGTTTTACACATTTTTCATCTTTACTTTTTTTTACACCATCATTAACATTTTTACTATTTCTTTGTTTGATTTATTCTCACTCGTCACATAATAAGTGCTCATGATGGTGGATTGTACTATAATAGTGTTGATTGCTAATGTTTGGTTTTTACCTTTAAATTTTACTATTGATACTAAGATATGGTTTCTTTTGATAAAATAGGCAATGAGCCCACATCATCCATTCATCCATTCAGCTCTATGGTCTCTCTTGATCTTGGAACTGTATTGTCCCTTTTTTTAAGTAAACTTATTAATGAATTGGTGGCTTGGTATTCTTCAAACCAAAGAAAGTTTCAAATGGATTGAAAAGGGTGTGACCTCAAGGGGATTCAATGCATTATGCTAGCTATTCTCTTGGATACTTGGATGTGTTTCATACAGTCTTCCATCATTCAGCTCTTGACCAAATATCAGGAAGTTGACCAAATCAAATAAGTCTTTGCATGGTGTGGTTCTCACGCAAAAAGAAAAAAAAACTAGTGAGAATTCAAAGCACACCCCTTAGATATAATAAAGAAACATGGGCTATAAGCACTAGTTATGGCACTAGAAAGACATGTTACCCATTCCTGAAGGTTTCCTTTAACTAAGGCCCTTCTCGCTTCCTGCTTCTCTATTTTTCTCTTATTGGAATGGTGGTGGCTCTATGGACACATTCTTTTTGCTTCAGAAGGATGGGTTGGTCAAGTGTGTTGATTCAAGGTCACTGGATGTGGTTAGTTTTGATCTGGATTTGGAACGAATTCTATTAAGTTACCTTAACCACATAATACACAAGGGACTTTACACAACCTTGATCTTGGGATTCCATCCCATTCTCTCTTCTCTTCCAAATTTCTTTCCATATTCCACCTCATTGCCGATTTTATGATCAGTCTATATCTTGGTTGCCACATTATTATTCTTTGGTAAACTCTTGTGGGTAATTTCTTAACCATTATTTCCATATGTCATTCCTAGAGCCTACAGACTCTTTGGTTTGTGGGTTTGTCAGGGCATAAAGGGCATGAGCCTGCTTTAGGGAGGATCCATTGGCATTCCTTGATGGTGCAATTGTAAAGTTCTTTCCCTTAAACATTTCCTGCAATCAACCATTTCCCATTTCAACCATCCATGACATCCAATTTGTTTTTATTGGCCTCACTATTGTTATTTCTCTATTCTTTCTTATTCTTTCGTTTTCCATCTTATTGCTACCAGAGGTTCACTCTTAGTCATGGGGGCCTTGGCATAAATTTTTTCATTCCATTACTTACCTCACCCCTACACCTTGGGTAGTTACTAGTTACAAACCTCTAACCCAGTATCTGCCATACCCACAACCCAGCCAATGTACTTCATAGTGAGGTAAGATATCAATCACATTATATCTTATCTATCCTTGCTAATTCACAATTGTGTTGTATGTGCAGATGGTGATCACATGAACAATGGATTGGGATAGGAGGGAGCACTTAAGATGGATTGGAGCTAAAGCAGTCATGCAAGGAACATGCATTATATGGCCATGGATGAACAACGATGTGCACAGCCTTGACATTAGTAGCAACATGCCTCATTTTCTTTTGTCTCTCTCTTCAAGCTATCAAATAAAGGTTTGGATGTCATCTATGCATGATGTTCACCACAATGGATATGAACACCAATGTTGTAATATATTTGTCGATTCGTTCACCGGGCACTTTGAGTCTGTCACTCCATGTCAATAATCCCATACCTTCCCAATATTTTGTAAGGAACTCGAGGAAAATTTTTCATTCAATCATGGGGGTATGATGAACTATGATATTGGGACTGCAATATTAGATTTGTGATATTGGGTTTGCAATATCAAAGCCTACCAAGTGATATCGGACATCCGATATCGAGACCTGTCTCATTGCCTATAAATAAGAAGCAGATGCACTTGGTTTTGGCATTAGTTTCTTAGTCCCTTACCCAAACTCTTGCAGTTTTTCCTTTCTAGAGTTAGAATTATTTTTGAGCACCTATAGTAGGAGTCATAAAGTGAACGGATCTTTATTCGACCATCATGTACCTGAGCACACCTTTTGTTTAGAAATAAAGACGAACTGTTTGATAAATCTTGTAGCATTCAGAATAGCTTATTTATTTCATTTAATATTATTTATAGTTATTTAATGCTTTCATTAGTTATTTGATGTTTCTTTTATTGGTTTGTTAATTTTCACAAGTAAGCACACTTAGTACGACCACTTCGAGCATACACGGAACACTTGGTAACCTAGTAATGATTAGTGTTTGGTAATCCCAGTAGTGTTACACTGGTTCAGGATGTGTATGGAGAGTGGGAATGGATGCTGGTGTTAGGACTAGTTAGAACCTAGCAGATTAGTTAAATTAAATTAGTTACTTAATTATTTCACTTCTCCCTTTTAGCACTAGGACATAAACATAAAAAGCATAAAAATCATATACCTCAAGTTTACTTAACCATAT
>MNCI01028452.1:228803-239812 GCA_015680685.1 Gnetum montanum | reverse complement strand
GGATAAAGAATGTCCAATCATCATGGGGAGGGCATGGCTTAGCACCATTGATGCTAGGCTAAACATGAGAAATTTATCTGTCGAGATCTTGAAAGAGGACAAACATGGAGCCATCCACACACAAAGAATTCCATGCATACCTACTAAAAGAGAAGGGTGCAACAATGGACAAAATATTTAAAATACTAACATAGAAACCATACTATTCCATAATAATAATGAAACACAAATGTGTGCAAAAATAAGAGCAGAAGCCAAAAAATGACTCCAACAAATGTGTGCAAACATGGAGCCATGGATATACATGAACCACTTACTAATTCCGATATGAAGAAAATGACTCCAACAAAAGACTTGGAAATGAAAATATTAACTCATAAACACATACCAATGGGAAAGGAAAATAAGAACTTAGATGATCAAAACTTCATTACCATCAAGATCACATGGGACAGTCATAACAAATTTAAAATCCTATAGATGGTAAGCGAACCACTCAAAGTGTATGATCTAGGAGATTTAGGAAGAATTTTCCAAACACTTGCCCAAGGGTTTAGTCATGTACGAGATGCCCTATCATGACCTAAGAATGAATAAGTGATTTTTCATTTTTTTTCTTTTTATTTTTCACATTCTTTTATGTTTTTCTCATTCTTTTATACTTTCTCATTTCTTCAATTTTTTACATTCTTTAATATTTTTCAATTGTTTAACATTTTTCATTCTTTATGCGTTTTCATTCTTTTATACTTTGTTTCTAACCCTTTGTAAATAATTTTTGATCATTAATAAAACACATTTAAATAAAGGCAAGATGTAGCACAATAAAGTGAAAATTTCTCTATGAAATCAAGTCATAAGAGATTGATTATTTGCACAGTGAGCCCACATCATCCATCCATCCATTCCAATAATAAGAGGTTCTTACCATGGCCATAATGATATTCTTTTCATCATTAAACTATGAATAAACATGTGATCATTATGCTTGGATAAAAAAATGAAGAACCAAGGGGGAATGAAAAGGGTGTGACATCAAGGGGATTTGTGGATTCTTTTTGGATTATTATTGTAAGTTCTATCATGTTAATAAGGTTATATTATATCTTTGTAGATCTAACAAAAAATTGGAGTAAGAGTAAAATAAGTGCTGCCTTAAAAATGATTGACACAAATAACAAATAAAAGGCACAACATAAGTTTACGGGTCCCAGTGGAAAGACATGTTATCCATGCTTGAACATAGGCGGCTTCTCATAAACATAAAAATAAAAATAAAGTGCCATGAATAAACTCCTCCCTTGGACAATATGCCAAGTGACGATACTCGTAACAATGATAGTCTTGCAATTGTAATTCCAAGAGATGAAATGAAGCAATGTCACAAGAATGTGGTCTAGACTTGGGTTGTATCTTGGATAGAAAGGCTAATGATTAACTTAACCACTAATAAAACACAAGAATTCCTTATGCCTATGGTAAGACACCTCACATCATGATTTCTGCAATCCCTTCTAAACCCATTTCATCTCACTGTTTGAATAATCATAACTTATGATTTTGTATAGCATAATGTTATTTTCCTAATATGGTGGTACTAACATGTGTGTCTTGCTAAATAGGTATGATGTATAATTCAAGTTCAAAAAATAGATTCAAATCATTTCTACCTATGCAAAGTGCTGAAATTATTAACATTTTTTAAATTTTGTTCTTTGTAAATCAAGAGAAAAAAACTCTATTTCAAACATAAGCATTTATTTAGATTATTTGATTTAACTAATTCAAAGTATGGAAATTTACACCAAAATCAAATTGTTCTAACAACAATTTCAAGTTCAAATTTTACATTATTATGAAATAATGTTTTAGTAAAATAGTTGCATAAATTTCCAATTGTTAATTATCTTCTAACTATTGTGCTTAAGTTTGGTTAACAAAAAATTTTAAAATTTTTAATAAGCAACAAACAAAGCTGTGACACCATTTGAAGTTCTAAGGAAATTGAGCATGGAATAGATCCAAAGAACCAATGTATAAGTTTGGTGTTTTAAATAATACATGGATTCCATAATAGTTAATAGTAAGAATTAATACTAGATTTCAAGTGAAACTCTTATAATAATTCATCAAGAATACATAAACAATTCAAATCATCTATGATGTTCTTACAAATTGGTGTTCAAGAAATACAATTTCACTTGGAAGAATAAAATTATATTATTATACAATCATATCTTTCTTTTTCTTGGTTTCTAAATAAATTTCTTGACTTTGTCTCTCTTTTTGAAATCTTTCAAATAAATTTTAGTGGTATAATGTTTTGGATCATATTACATATGAATGTTGACTATTGGAAGAAGTTCACGATTAAAATTGTTCAAAGGCTAAGATATAAATACCAATAACAAATAGTTGAAACAACAATTTTATTTTATGATAGCTCAAAAGACTGCTTTGACCTTAACAAAATTTAAAGTACAAAACCAATTGATCTTAGTTGGGAAATTCAATTTCAACCTTAACAAAAATTTGGAGTCCAAATTGTAAATGCTAGAGAACGCATGAACTTGAGATTATATAAGAATCAAAACTAATCCATAATTTTTGAAGATGAAAGGAAAATAAGAACCTATAATGATGAAGTCTTATGACCCTTGAATTCTATTGCAAAGATCAATTAAAGAAATACAATAGTTTGTTTATTAACCAATCATCTAACAAAAAATATAAAGCATATATTGAATAAGACCAATTATTTTATCATATTAATTTGTTATTATAGATCTTTGCACCTATGAACTTATTGGGAGTAGTTGGGCATAGTAGCATACTTTAAAACCTTACAATCATCATAATTTCTTAAATTTCTTGCTACTACATTGGATACATAATGAATAATAGGATTTTTATAGAAAATCCCTCAAGGAAAAATTATAAGGAATAATAGTTGATAAAGCATCAATAAAATAGATTGCGTCGATGCATGCCCATTGACGTAGCCATATCAACATATCCTATGATGTGTTGATGCAAGTACATCAACACTGATGTAGGTATTACATATAAAAATATGCACAACCCTCACATTTATGGCACCTATTGGTCATTGCCTAGCCATAATTTTGTAATTTCTTTCTATAGAAGTTAGCATATTTTCCTTTTAAGTGCTTGTAGCATGGATTCAAGTGATTGTACAACATTTTATTCGAGTACATCTATACCTAGATACATGTGCTTGAACAAAAGTAAAATTAATATTTATTCTATCCATTGCAACACTTGGAATAGCATAAATTTATTTTCTAGCAATTTACTTTACATACAATTTACTTTCCTATTATTAGGAAATTAATATTATAGTTTGTAAGCAATGTAAGTACAACCACTTTAAGCATAATATATTAATGCTTAGTAATCCCAACAGTGGATACTTGGTATGCCAAGTAATATACACTTGGTAATCTAGTAGTGTTAATATACATTTAGGATGTATATGGAAAGTAAGAATGGATACTCTACATTAGGCTAGTTAGTTAATGAATTAGTTAATTAGTTAGTTGATTTAAACATTAAATATTTATTCACTTAATCATTTAGCAAGTAGGAAAAAATAATTAAAAAAATAAAAATAAATATCTTATGTCTCAACCACACTTAACCATATGCATAGATTAATATAAGTGAGGACTGGGAAGATAACAACCAACAACTACATAATTTACTATCTGGGAATATTAGCTACTTAAGTAAATAAGTCCATGGAATTTGACTAGATCATGCATACATACTTAGTTAAACTAAGTGCAAACTCCTAACCTTGTCTTGATTTGTTTAAAATGATTTTAAGGAAGCGGCTTTGTTAAGATATTTGCAAGATGAGATTCTAACTTGATATATTCAATTTCAACTTTTTCTCAAACTTGCTCTCAAATGAAGTGGTGTCTAATCTTAATATGTTTAGTTCTAAAGTGTTGCATGAGGGTTTTTTACAATATTGATAGCACTCATATTATCATAAAACATTAGAATATTACCTTTCTCATGTTTATAATCCTTAAGCATTTGGACCATCCACATTAATTGGGCACAACAATTTTTAGTTGTTATGTATTCTACTTCAACTATTGAGATGGGTGTGGAAGTTTTCTTGTTAGTCATCATAGATATTAGATAGTGGTTTAAAAAAAAGTAATTCCTAGTTGTACTCTTTCTATCATTAAGTATTCTAAGCCATTCTACATCTAAATATCCCACAAGATTAAAGCATGTGTCTTTGGGATACCAAATACCATGTTTTTGTAGTATCGTTTAGATACTTTTAAATATTTTAACAATAATATAATGGGATTATTTTGTTTTTTATTAATAGCTTTCACATATCCCAATACGTAAAGGTATATTAGGTTTACTAGTTGTAAGAAAGAGTAAACTTCCCATTATAACTCTATATAGCTTCTTATCAATTATTTTACGTTGCTTGTCTTTCCATAATTTGACTTGAGGGCTCATGGGAATGAATGTTTCTTTGGCATTTTCCATATCATACTTCTTGAAGATCCATTGGCATATTTTGTTTGGGATATGAAAATTCCATTCTTACTTTGAATGATTTGGAGTCCTACTAAGAAGGTTAATTCATCAATGATGCTCATTTCAAATTCAAGTTGCATTATTTTTTCAAATCACTTGCATAAAAAGGTCTTAGTGGCACCAAAAACAATATCATGAACATAAATTTGAACTATTAAAATATTTGTATCATGCCTAAAAAAATGATTACAGTCAAAATAACATCTTACCAAGTCATTTTGTATTAGATGTTGTGATAGCCTTTCATACCAAGTCCTAAGAGCCTGTTTTAGTCCATATAGTATCTTTTTCAATATAAACATATCATCCTTTTTGTAAGGATCCTTAAGGCTTAATGGTTGCTACACATAGATGTCTTCTTAAATTAATTCATTGAGAAAAGAACTTTTCAAATCTATTTGAAATGACATGACATTATTGTGAGAAACAAAAAGGTGAGTAGAATCCTAATGGATTCTAATCATGTAACCATTGCAAATATTTTTTCCAAAGTCAATTCCCTTTTATTGATTATAATCTTTAGCAATTAGTCTTATTTTATTATTTACAACTATACCATTTTTATTTACCTTATTTATAAAGATCCATTTTGTTCTAATTACTTTATGCTCATTGGATCTTAAGACAAGTTTTCAAACATCATTTCTCATTCATGATTCATCATTTAAAGGTTACTTGACACTATTAGGTTCTATTTTGAGAAGCAAGTAAGCAAAACCATAAAATTCTTGTAGTCCTCTTCTTATTCTCACTCCATCCTAATAATTTCCAATGGTCTAATTAAGGGGATGACTTTTAGCATACCTTTAATGAGTTGATGGAGTTTTGAAAGTAAAGGCAACTTGCTAGTCCTTATCTTTTGGACTTTTCTCAAGATAAGTAGGAAGTTGCAAGGACATTTCTTCATCAATATCATCTTAGACCTATTGGATCAGACTGGGATCAATCTCATCAAACATAACATTAAATACCTCATTAATCACTAGCATGTATTTATTATATAGTCTATAAGCCTTACTAATAGAGGAATATCCAAGAAAGATCCCTTCATCAACTTTATTACCAAACTTTCCTAGCTTTTTCTTATTTTTAAATAGAAAACACTTGCATCGAAATACTTTAAAATAACTCACCTTTGATTTCTTATCGTGATAGAGCTCAAATAAAGTTTTGGTTATCTTAGGTCTAATGTGAATGTGGTTTGATACATAGTAGGTAGTATTAATGGCTTCTCCCTAGAAAGATTTTGGTAAAGTTTGCTCATGAAGCAGAGTTCTAGATATCTCTTGTAACACTCGATTCTTTCATTCAACTACTTCATTTTATTAGAGAGTTCTTGAAGCTAAAAATTGTTCTTTAATACCTTTATTATCATAGTATTTCTCAAAAGCATGACTATCAAAATATCCTTCATGGTCACTCCTAATCTTCTTGATTAAGTACTTTTCCTCTATTTGCAACATGCAATAGAGTTTCTTGAAGTGATAAAATGCTTCATCCTTATGGGTTAGTAGAAGTATCCAAGTGAATCTTTAGTAATTATTAATAATCACAAAAAATATCTTCTACCACCTATGCTGAAAGTTCTAGTAGAGCCTCCTAAATCCAAATGGAATAATTTAAGAGGATGTTTAGTAATAATATCAATTTTGCTCCTACAGGATATAAATTTTTGCTTATATTTTTTACATGTTTCACATATCTTATCCTTCTTGGATTAGATGTTAGATAATCCTTCAATAATTTGATTCTTGGAGAGCTTGCTAAGGCTCTTAAAGTTAAAATATCTTAACCTCTTATGCTTTAACGAGGTGTTGTCTAATTTGCTAATTAAACACTTTAAGTTATATCTACTTAAATCACAATTATTAATGATATACACATTACTTGATCTATGCCTCATAAGAGTCACCTCATTAAATTTAGAGTCCTTAATGGCAATGGTTAGCTTGAAATAATCCACACTTACCATCATGATAAAACTGACTAACACTTGACAAATATGCTATAATCCTACAACATAAAGTACATTATTAATTTTAGAAGAATTCTTATCTCTAATTGTATCTTTTACTTTGATGTAAGCCTTGTTGTTGTTTCCAAAGGTAACATCCCCATCATCATAGCTTGTAAGGGAGATAAATATTGATCTATACCTAGTTATAGGTCTTGAGCATTGATTGTTAATATATCAAAAAGTGGATGGGTTTTTTGTGGTTCTAGCTTGGCATTTATGCCCTATAAATTATTTTCCTTAGAATTCATAACTTTTTTTCTTTCAAATTTTGTTTCTCCCTTGTGTACTTGCCTTGGTTAGCCTTTAAAAATCATATATTTCAATAGCTATAATGGATTTTATAAGGATAACAATATTGAGTATGACTTAATTATAGCAGTCAAAGTATTGAATACATGAGATTTTAGGTAAGAATCGATATCTTGAGGAATAATTCTACTCACCATGTCTTTTTCATGAGGAATATGTAGGATTGTAACCAAGTTTTGATTTATCAAATGTTTTAATATAAATTGGAACATTACTGGGATACCTTACACTAGGGGTGGAAAGAATGTCGTTCTTGTTGTGGTGGACTTGTTGACTAAGTCAACTTATTTCTTAGCTAAAAAAATGTTGGCTAGTGCAAAGGATGTTGCATAGATGTCTATCTTTGAGATTATATGATTGCATGGTGTTCATGCTAAGATTGTGTCATGTCCCCATTTCCAAACGATGTTGCTACATAAGAGAGATGGTGCCTCTTCATAACAAGTGTTATTGTTACCATAACAAGACCCGAAAGGGTAGTTGTAATTGAGATCTAAAAGGGTGCATTGTAATAATAGACATGTTTCTTAAGGTAACATTTGGGGGTTTGACCTAAGGAATTTATACTCAAGTTTAGAGGTCGTGCCAAGCATGGAGTGGTGAAGCCAGTATAGGCAAGTCCTAGGAGTTGGGTGAAGTAGGATAGGAAGAGGACTGGCCATCCCTTCTGGTCAATAATAGGCCTAATCATGGTTGTAGTGCTCAATTGCCTCTAAGGGATAGATGCCAAAGGAAGAAAACCTCAAGGAACACTCTCAAAGTATGATCTAGATACACTATTCCAAATCAATAAAGCATTCTTTTCTTTCTCTTTCTGCACTTTCTTTGTTATTTTCTTTATGCATAATGTCTAATATAATGCATATTTTATGTTTTTCATGACATATGAAAATGGGATGTCAGAGATTATCTTAGATGGTAATGCCAAATTCACTTCTTGTCTTTGACATGCATTCATGGACAACTTAGGCACTAGGTTGAACATGAGTTTGGCCTATCATCTATAAATTGATAGCTAGGTTGAGAAAGTCAAATAAGTATTGGAAAACATGATTCAATCTTGTGCCTTGCAGTTTAATGATAGTTGGAATAATCTATTACCATTGGTAGAGTTTGCTTATAATAATACTTATGAAGCTAGTTTGAAGGCATCACTGTACGAAGTCTTGTATAGGAGACCCTACAAGACTCCCTTGTGTTATGATATGATTAAGAATAGGCAACACATTAGTTTTGATGTTGTATTGAGAATGTCAACATATATTAGAGAGGTTTGTGAATGGTTGGGAGCATCTCAGAATCATCAGGCAAGCTACACAAACTACAAGAGGAGGCCTCTTGAGTTTGCTATTGGTGACAAAGTGTTTATTTAGGTCTCCCTGCTAAAAGGTTTGATACATTTTAGTCAAAAAGGTAAGCTCGCACCTAGTTACATTGGTCCATTTGATGTCCTTTAGTGTATAGGAGAGGTTCCATACCATGTTGTTCTACCACAATAAATTTTAAGCATGCATGATGTGTTTCATGTCTCCATGCTACAGAAGTATATGCTCAATGCTAGTCATGTTATTGACTGGACTAAGGGGTAGCTCTAGGTGGATGAATTATACATTGAACATCCCATTAGGATCTTAGATTAGATGGAGCACTAGTAGTGCAATAGGATAGTTCTCATGATAATGGTTTTGTAGAATCATCATGGTTCAATGAGGCTATCTAGGAGCTTGATCTTGATTTGCATTCTTTCCATATTGAAATCTTCCAAGAGGAAGATTCTTAAGGTGGGAACGATGTAACAACCCCTATTTTTGGACATCCTTGGTACATATGGTTTGTTTTGTGAAGAATCTTATGTTTGCACTTGTACGTTTATATGTTTAGTTGGTTTGGTATATTTTATACATTATGTTGATGATATTAATGATGAGCCTTAGGTTTTTCATATTCTTGATTAATGTTATGTAATCCTTAATATTTAATCATTCACATATTTTTTTTATCATTGTGCATGTATGCATTAATCTTGGTGTTAACTGTGGTAAAATCTCATGAGATTGGTTGGGAGCATGGCATGACCTATAATTAATTGTTTATTTAATTAATATTATCAATTTGTTCTAAGAGTGCATGGTATAAGCAAATAGATATGTGATTGATTATTCATATATGTCTAGATGTATGCTTTAGATATTTAATTATATTTAGCTTTGTCTTATTTTCTATATTAAGAGGTTTTGGACTATATTTTAGCATTGTTCATTTCTAAGATCATACAATTACATGGTGTTCCTATTAAGATTATCTCAGACCATGATGCCAAATTCACTTCTCAATTTTGGCATGCATTCATGGATAGCCTAGGCAGTAAGTTGAACATGAGTTTAGCTTATCATCCATAGAATAACAGCTAGGTAAATAGAGTCAACCAAGTATTGGAGGACATGCTTCGGTCTTGCACCTTGTAGTTTATCAATAGTTGGAATAATTTATTGCTGTTGATAAAGCTTGCTTATAATAATAGTTATTAGGCTTGTTTGAAGATAGCATCATATGAAGTCTTATATGGGAGACACTGGAAGACTTCCTTGTATTAGAATACCATTGAGGATAGGTAGTGCATCAGTTCAGATGTTGTGTTGAGGATGACAACACATATTAGTGAGGTTTGTGAATGGTTGAGGGTAGCTCAAGATCATTAGAAAAACTACACAAACCATAAGAGGAGGCTTGTTGATTTTGATATTAGTGAAAAAGTATTTATTTAGGCCTTTGTGCTAAAAGGTTTAATGCATTTTGGTTAGAAACATAAGCTTGCACCTTACTGCATTGATCCATTTGATGTCCTTTTGTGCATAGGAGAGTTTGCATACCATCTTGGTCTACCATCATAGTTTTCAAGCATGCATGATATATTTCATGTTTCTTTGCTATGGAAGTATGTGCCTAACGAAAGTCATGTTGTTGACTAGACTGAGGTGTAGCTCTAGGCATATGCCTCATACATTGAACATTCCATTAGGATCTTGGATTAGATAGAGTGCTAGTTGTGTAGCAAGATAGTTCCCATGGTAAAGGTTTTGTGGAATCGTCATGGTTCACAAGTGGCTATTTGAGGGTTTGAGTCTAATTTGAGTTCTTCACATCCTAAAATCTTCTAGGAGGAATATTATTAAGGGGAGAAGGATATAATAAGCCATAGTTTTAGATATCCTTAGTATAAATGATTTTTTTTTTTGTACAGAATGTTATGCTTGCACTTGTATGTTTATATGTTTTGTTGGTTTGATATATTTTGTGCATTCTGTTGATGATAAGCCTTGGGTTTTTCAAATTTTTGGTTAATGTTATGTAATTCTTAATATTTAATCATTCATATATTTTCTTTTATTATCATCTAGTAGGTATGCACTAATCCTGTTGTTGAGTATGGTAGGATCTCATCAGATTGGTTGGGAGCATGGCATGGCCTATAATTAATGATTTGTTTAATTAATATTATCAATTTATTCTAAGAGTGCATGGTATAAGTGAATAGATATGTGATTGCTGATTCATATATGTCTACATGTATGTTTTAGATATTTAATTATATTTAGCTTTTTCTTATTGATGAGACGTGGTTCACACAGGCCGTGATATCGCGTACGCGATATCGCAGCCGATGCGATATTGCATCTTCCCCTACGATATTGCGTATGCGATATCACAGTCCGCCGCCATATCTATAAATAAGATGCAGCTCTCCCTTGTTCAGAATCTCAGTTTTAGAGTAGCGAAGCTCTGGCAGTTTGATCCCTCCAGAGTTAGATTTTTCCCGTGTCTACCCGCAATGTGGTGAATGTAATTGTACGGTGTCTTTATTCGAGTGTGTCATACTTGGACACGCACATGACCGGCAATAAAGATTGAGATTACTTCATCATTGCAGCATTCACTTAGTTTATTTATTTGTTATTTATTTAATGTTATTTATTGCTTTCGTAGCGCGGTGTGAGTACAACTTGGCTATGAGCGCCCACGGGTGTGTACGGCTAGTTAAGGAATCGGTTACTCATCGCGATTAGTCTCTCACCCTTAAACTCCTAGAAGC
>MNCI01028452.1:211537-221781 GCA_015680685.1 Gnetum montanum | reverse complement strand
TGCTTTCGTAGCGCGGTGTGAGTACGACTTGGCTACGAGCGTCCACGGGTGTGTACGGCTAGTCAAGGAATCGATTACTCATCGCGATTAGTCTCTCACCCTTAAACTCCTAGAAGCGGAACGAGTACAACTTGATTACAAGAATTTAAGTGTGACTGCTTGGTAGCCCAATGGTGTAGCTAGGGGGATCTACGCTTGGTAACCTAGTGGTGTATTTGGGATCTGCGCTTGGTAATCCTAGTGGCGTACCTAGGATCTACGCTTGGTGGTCCCAGTGGTAGTTGTGCACGAAGTCCAAGATGTGTACGTTTGATCAAGGAATCGGTTGCTCGTCTCACTTAGGCTAGATTAGATTTTCTTACCCTTTTCCTCCTAGCTTAGCTTAGTTAGTATTATTTTCCACTGCCATCAGGAGTAGCATTAGAATTAGAACACATCATACACCTCATCTAGACTAGACCATACGTGACATATGCAAAACTAGTCTAGGTGGGAAGATAGCGAACTGCGACCTAAGGCTAACTATCTAGGTGCCACAACTAGTCCATCTGCGGAGTTCGACCGGATCATGCATGCGACACTCATTTCGTATGGTAGGATATAACTAGATTTTGATACATTATTTTAGCAATGTAGGATTTTCTTTAGTTATATCTAGATTAGTTATATCATATAAGGTAGAGATTTTGATACATTATTTTAGCAATGTAGGATTTTATGAAAGAGAGAGTTACATGAATGGCAAAGAAACTTAAATTTAGCATGGAAAAGATTTTTGGTAGTTTTCTTTTGGCTTTGTGGAAATTTGGATAGTTAATGTTTTCTTTCGTTCTATGGTTTCTAGTCAATCTTCACTAAAAACTCCCATGGTTCAATTCTTCCGCAGACTTTGATGATCTAGGAAAAGTGCTGGGAGATTGAAGTTGAGAAGTGTTATGAGATTTCAAATTAGTTGTGTTGATTACTTGAACCTTTTTGGCTTACTTCTCTCCTTTTTGTAGTTTTTCATCATTTGAATTAAGAGGTGAGTTATCTTGGCTTTTTCCCCATTTATGGCTACAGGATCTATGTACATATGTGGGATGGGTATTGTTTTCTTTTGTCTTATGATTATGATATTATTTGTGGTCTAAAGGGTTTTTTTTGTATAGATGGAATGTGGTGTGATGGAATTTTTATGTGTATATATCTTACTATTTTGTACAAATTCTGGGTATGATAATTGTAAGAATATATCCAACAATTTTTATGGGACTGGGTTTTGTCATTCATAGACTCAGTTAATTGTGATTGATTGATGAATTAGTGTTAAATTCATATGAAGATGTGTTTCTGAATTTTTGGAAGATGTGTTGATTTCCATGATGGTTAAATTGGAGTTTTTTGTAATTTTGATTATCCCACTGAGTTAGCTTACCAAATTCATTTTTCCTATTTTGATATTGACATGTTTTTGTAATAGCTTTTGTTTGCATATTGGTTTGGCTTGGATTCTTCTTTCCCTTGGTATTTTACGATGTTGGTGTATTGTATTATTCTTTCCTATATAAAGCTTTCTCCAGTCTTGTGATTATACCAAATTCTATTCTCTCTTTATATATCTAGTTTTGGGTTATCCTCTTTCCTAGTCAATTCATATTCTAGGCCTATTAAGCCCTTCTGTGTTGTTCCTTACATAATCTAATCATTTTGAAGTATTTCTCAACTATTTCTTGGTCTTTCCTAGCTGAATAAAATGTCCTAGATCATTGCCAGATGTCTCTTCCAAATCCTATTATTCTTGTCAAGATGTCTTCCCCAAGATGTCTTACTTGGTCATAGGACATCTCTATCAAGAGGTCTCCTCCCAATTAGAGATGTCTTCTCTCAGAATAAGATGTCTTCCCTGTAACGACAGAAAACATCGGCAGCTGAAAATACCGACCGAGGTTCCGTGTATACAGTTTTAACCACGGATCCGCACGAGGGANAAATACCGACCGAGGTTCCGTGTATACAGTTTTAACCACGGATCCGCACGAGGGCAATGCTGGAAAAAGCGAATTCGCGGCGCCCTGAACGGTCTTGTCAATCAGACAGGGACTTACGGGTCAGTAAAACGATGAAGATTACGGATCTTTGCGTGCTGCGGTTTGATTCGGGGGATCGTGAAATGGGAGGAAAACGACGTGGATGAATCGCTACGATAATAACGTCAAACACGCCGAAGAGATGCTAATCNTGAATCGCTACGATAATAACGTCAAACACGCCGAAGAGATGCTAATTCGGAGAGAAACGTGTGACTTTCAAAGATCTATGTTTTGATTTTTGAAAGAATGTATGATTTGTATGGCACGTTACAATGGGAGAGACCCCCAATAACTTGATACAAAAATGAGCACAAAATAACAAGGAAACTGTCCAGACAGAAGTTTGATCTACCTCATAGGCCAAAACTGGGATGTAAGGATGGTCAAGCTCTAAGGTCTGCCGATCAACTGTTTCTGATCGGTAGGGCTTGCGAACTGGGCGAGACGATCTCACAATCTTTGTTCTGCTTTTTTGCTTCAAGTAGGTTCTGCTCAGGGCAGCAATCTCCCCAAAGGAATGATCTCTCTTGTTGCTAAAGCTCAAGCATACTGTGTCCTGTTCTTGCTGAAGGATGGTGCTGTCAATAGTTGCCAAAAGGTTGCTCTTTGTTTCTCTGCTCAAGGTGATAAGTGCTTCCTTGCTCAGAAAATGCTCTTGCCCTTTTGATTTTCTGCCGCTCAAAGTGATAAATGCTCTGGTGCTCAGAAAAATGCCTTTGCTTCTCTGATTTGCCAACCCTTGTATCTTTGTCAACTGAGGTATTTATAGGCCGCGACGCTCCGTGGAAAAGGCGCAACCCTGATGACGTGGGTCCCAGATATTTCGGGTTCCGTTGACATGACCATTTTAAGTCAGACTGTGACTACGCACAACACGCTCGTTTGCGTGTTGTGCGTGTGAAGAGCAGGTACATGTTGAGCGTGCTTCAATTGCTTCCAGGCTGTATTACACTCATTCGCGTTGTGTTGCGTGTATGAGCGTAATCTGGTATAAAAACAACAGGCTCAAAATTGTCTTACGCTCACTACGCAGTTGTGCGTAACAAAGCGCAAACAATGACTAATTTACGCTCACTACGCAGCTGCGCGTAACGAAGCGTAAACAATGTCTAATTTACGCTCACTACGCAACTGCGCGTAACGAAGCGTAAACAATGTCTAATTTACGCTCACTACGCAGCTGCGCGTAACGAAGCGTAAACAATGTCTAATTTACGCTCACTACGCAGCTGCGCGTAACGAAGCGTAAACAATGACTAATTTACGCTCACTACGCAGCTGCGCGTAACGAAGCGTAAACAATGTCTAATTTACGCTCACTACGCAACTGCGCGTAATGAAGCGTAAACAATGACTAATTTACGCTCACTACGCAGCTGCGCGTAACGAAGCGTAAACAATGTCTAATTTACGCTCACTACGCAACTGCGCGTAACGAAGCGTAAACAATGTCTAATTTACGCTCACTACGCAGCTGCGCGTAACGAAGCGTAAACAATGTCTAGCCTTAGTGATGAAATATGCAATGATACGCACTGCCATGTAACGAGCGTAAAGGCCAGTTATTCATGCACCACAAGAAAAAAAAAGTGTCGAACTGTTGTGCTTCTCTGGACTCTGCCTTCGACTATTTTGGAGCTTATTACGCTCATTACACTGCCGTGCGTAATAGAGCGTAAACTTGTCCTTGAACAAAGCTGATGCGCGCTCTCGCTTGAATTGCGAATCATTGCCTGAGGCCGACTCGTAATTTTCACGGTGTTTCATTCCCCAACCAAGAAACATCTTCCTTGAGACATGTCAGCACAAACCAGGACATCTCTTAGGATTTCAACATGTCTCTTGGGTTTCCAAGATGTCTTTCCTACAAGTCCATTTTTGTAATAAACTTGGATTTTGTGAATTTTGAGTCTTTGATTTAGCCCCTAAGTTGCATTTCTTAGTTTCTATGCTTCTAGATCTCTATCAATTCTTTTGATCATGTCATATTTACATTTACCTTCTTGATCCCTTCATTGTTGAGTTCTCCTTGCTTGGTATATTGTGGATAGAATCAATTTTGGATGATTGTGGTATCTTTCTTAGTTTTTTGTAATCTTCATTTCACCACTTCAAAACATTAAATCTTGTTGTAACCTTTGCCCATGTGAAGCATTTTATTAACTCATTTGTTGAGATCTCAAGATTGTTGCATCATCTTGATTAAACTGGAACTCTTTTGGATAAGAGCATTAATCCTTATAGGAATGTTGGTTGTTGATGGTTTTTGGCTTATCCATGTAATTATATAATCAATCCTTTGCCATATTGACCCTATTCTTACCTTGATAATTCTATTGATATCTTGGGAAATTATTAAGATCCCTTGAACATTGAGTTTGAATCTCTATGATGATGGCCCTTCCATGTGTTGGGAAAGGGTGTTGATGACCTAAGTATTTGTGGATTGTATCCTTGTTAGGATCTTTGGATTATTGGATCTCTAGATGAGATAAGTTATTTAATATTGTCCTCCACCATTGGTTTGTTTGCCATGTTTTTGGATTATTTGGTTATTGGATGTTGGAGCTCGCATCAATTTTGTGTGGTTGGTTGGAGATGGGCTTCTTGGAGATGACTTTGATGTTTGATCCCCACTATAGAGTGCACTAGTGTGGCTCTTGTTGTAAGTCCCATCCTGCAAAAGAGGGTGATTCCATGGCACATTGGTTCCTTTGTTTTTGTTATGCCTCCATAATATTAGAGGTGATGTCTTGGATGATGCCTCTAGCACCAGTATGTTTGGGAAATTTTGAAAGCAATGTCATAGATGACTCTTCATGTTTTAGTTGAGACTAATAATAAATCCATGTACATGGTAATTTGATATTTTCTTTAGTTACATGTTGATTTTGGCTCTTGGCAAGTACAAATGATAACATAATGCTCATATTACATTTAGTGTGGTATGTGCTAGCCTCTTTGTATATGATGATAGTTGGTGTGATAAAATATTGATCATGTTTTTATATGATGGATGGATGTTATAGTTGTGCATTTATATATTTGGCTAGATGTTTGGGTGGTTTTCTCATGTGTTTTTTAAGGTAACATATTTTGCAGGCTAGCCATGCTCCTCCTAATTTCCATGAGATTTGCCCATTCAATAATTGAAGAGGTTGCCAAGGTTTCTCAATTAGCTTTATATTGATAACCCATTTTATTTTTAGGGTGATCAATTTTGGGGAGAAGAATGAAGCTCTTGGAGGACTAATATGATCATATTAGCTTGATGATGTTATGTATTAGTTTAGAGCTTTGGCTATCATACTTTAGCATTTCTAGCATTGTATTAGACATTAATTCTCTATACTGTTTAAGGGTTTATGGATCATGTATGGTTTAGACTTGTGACAATATGACATTCATATATATTATGAAATTTAGTTTTACAATTCATGTTATCCTATTCTTTTCTAACATTTTTATTTTTGTATAATTTTATATTCATGTATTTCTTTCTTTTGTTGTTAGTTTTTTCTTCTCTTCTATTTGGGTTCATGACTTCTTGATAGGTTCCTTTGTTCCTTTTACTACATAGTTTGTTCATTCACATTTCTTACCATGACAAATCATTTCATTAGAGGTTTTGCCCAATGTAATGCTCTTCAACTTAAGGCATGAGAAGGATGGTGTTACACCCTTAATCTTCCAATGATGGAACATAATGAAAATAAGAAAATGTAGTTTCTAGGACTTTTTAGAATGCTTGAAAGTTTGCAAATAGTAACTAATCATATTCTTAGAATTTTGAAAGCTCATGGTGATCTTTAGGATATTATTTTTCTTCTTGTGATTTTTTGCAATTTCACTCATCCACTTACAACCTATATTTTTAAACTTTTACAACCTTAGATCCTTGCTTTTTTGTAATCTCATTTGAAATAGACCTTTCATTTAGCTTCATAATGAATTTGGATATATTTACATATCACCTAGGACTTTGTTTGGATATTTATAGACATAAAACTATACACATATTTGATTTTGTAGTTATTTGGATTTGGACTTTTGTTTAGTAATACTTATATGGTTTTTTTTCCTAATGGGTGTTCTCATAATTTTTATAGTGCTTAAATGGGTTGAATTTCTTAGTAGGAACCTTGATGCTTATACGCGTTGCCTTTCTTAATAAGTATAATTTAATATTTGTTTTGGCCAAGAGGCCAACTCATCTCATAGGATAGGGGGGAGAGGGGAGTGGATTTGTCGTCCTCCATGTTTTCATAGTATAGGGGGGGAGGGAGGAGTGGATTTGTCGCCCTCCATGTAACACACCACGTGCAGGAGAGCCAAAGAGTCATTGCAGGTNTCCATGTAACACACCACGTGCAGGAGAGCCAAAGAGTCATTGCAGGGGAGTTGAATCTAAAAAGTCAAAAAGCCAAAGAGTCACTACAAGGGAGCTAAATCTCTATTCGATTGATGCCCCTCAAACCTTGGGCTCCCCATTCATCTCTTTGTATTTCCTCATGTGCATGCACCACATGTAGGGGAGCCAAAGAGTCACTGCAAGGGAGCTGAATCTCTATTCAATTAATGCCCTCAACCCTTGGGATCCCCATTCATCTTTTCATATTCTTTCATGTGCATGCACCATGTGTAAGGAAGCCAAAGAGTCATTGTAGGGGAGATGAATCTTTATTTGATTGCAGGGGAGCCAAAGAGTCACTGTAGGGTAGCCGAATCTGAAAAGTTAAAAAGCCAAAGAGTCACTGCAAGGGAGCTAAATCTCTATTAGATTAATGTCCCTCAACCCTTAGGCTCCTCATTCGTCTCTTCGTATTTCCTCACACGCATGCACTACATGCAGGGGAGCCAAAGAGTCACTACAGGGGAGTTGAATCTCTATTCAATTGATGCCCTCGACCCTTGGGCTCCCCATTCATCTTTTCATATTCTCTCATGTGCATGCACTAAGTGTAGGGAAGTCAAAGAGTCATTGCAAGGGAGCTAAATCTTTATTCGATTAATGCCCCTAACCCCTAGGCTTCCCCTTTGTTTCTTTGTATTCCCTCACACATAGGCCTCGACGTGGGTAACAAATGAATATTTATTATTATAAATGATGGATAATATTGAATAGTTATTATTATTATAAATAGTGATGGTTATGATTATAGTAATAATGAATATTTTTTATTATAAATAGTGGGCAATAATGAATATTTATTATTAATAAAAATGGTGATGGTTACGATCATGGTGATGATTAGGGTGATGAAGGTTTTGGTGTGGTATAGTATTTATAGATCTTGAACTTGGGCATAGTCTTACAAGATTAAGAGGTGCAATATTAGAATTTTTGCATTTTTAGAAACATGGATCCTGCTGCTATTCATCCCAATAGAGAAGGCGAAGAACACTCTCTTCAAGATCAGCAACAACAATCATCTACTACAACAAGTAATATAATTTATGGAGGTCATGGAAGTGGGCATGCGTGTGGGCATGATCGAAGAAGAGGACGACCACAGATTATAGAAACTAAAAATCCAGAAGCGATGACTGCATGGGAGAGAAGATGATTTCTAAAATAAGAAGCAAAACGACGTGAACGAGAATGAGAACTAATTCTACGAAATTTAGGAGTATGTAATTTATGCATTTTTTAATATTTCAAAACAAATATTTGTCATAGGAAAATCTTCTCATTTTATTTACATACTTACATTGCATATATATTTTTAGGTTACGTCAACTTCAAATCCCCTCTCATCACTTGGAAATTCATCCAATGTAGTGATCCACATTATTGATACTAAGAATGTAAATAATCAAGGAGAAATGCATGTTGATGTTTGCCCATACTTAAGTTCGTAAATAGTTTAATTCAATTTTTAGTTGAAATTTTGAAACATTTTTTGCAAGACATTAGAAATGCATCTGTGCCTGTTAATCAAGCAACATCTGTTCCAGAAATCACACACAAAGAAGAACAACAATTGCAAGAAGATCAAGAACAACTACATTATAGTAAGAGTGAGCACTGAAAGAGGCAATGTTAACAAGAAAAAAATTCATTTCATTGAATAAAGGAAGCTACAGATGTGGCTAGTGCACCAACAATGGAAATGCCTTCTTCAGAACCTATTCAGTCTTTCCCAAGATTGCAAAAGGTAAGTATAGAAATTGCTCAAGCAATACATAATTCTAATACTACAGTTAGAAATTTTGCAAATCCATGTTCCTGCAATATATGCAATGAAATGTTTCTTAGCATATTATTGGATTAAAGAAAAGAAACATAATATTTTTGAAAATTTTGGTTGTGAAATCAAACGATTTTCTATTGAAAATAACATGGATCCTGGTATCCAACCACCTATCCTAGGTTGTTTAATTGAGGTTGAAGAAATGTTAATTGCAAAAATCAATCCCATTTTATAAGTTACACATGCAGTTGGTAAACAGTTCAAGTATAAAGCTCACATAATTAGCTTTGCTCAGGATGTCACACAGATTACTAAAAGACTTCATCTTAGAATTAAAGACATCCCTTTCTTGATATTAAGAAGAGTAGATTAAATGGGCACTAAGTATAATTTCATTGTCAACAAGAGACAGGTGTATGAAGCTTTGATTTTTAAGAAGGTAAATGATCCATACTATTGAGATGTCGAGATCGATATGCATGCATTAGATGATGTTGCTGATACTGGTGATGTTAACATCTTCCATAGCATTCCTTATATTCCATTGTTAGAAAAGGATGGAGAAATGAGATTGCAATTTCAAGGTCCTTTGCTTCAAACAGATAATGAAAATATTATCAATCACACATCATCAGTTGCACAACGTGTAACAGGTCAACAAAACTCATTATTGTGAAAATAAATCAGTTGCACATCATTCGTTTGGTTAATTTTTTGTGTGTTTTTGTTAATTTTTTATAGTGAATTATAACATGTTGAACATTACATTTTGATGATTTTGTGCAATTTTCATAGTTTCACTTTAAGTTAAGCTCTTCTGTCATAAGTACTTAGCATGCTTTCCTATACATTTATATTCCCAATGAAAAAACATTCCAAAGTTTGGTTTTATTCTTTTTTCAATGCTTTCTAGAGTGGCAGGGAATTCTGAAATTGTAATTTTTTGCTACTATCTTGAGTAATCTTCTTTTGCTACACCTTTTTTCAATGTAAAGGAACATTTGTAAGTTCATGTTCTCTTTATCTCTTTGTATATTTTGTGTAAGTTTTATCGTTTCTATGGCTGTGCTTTGAAATTCAGCAGTTACCATGGAGTAGATGCATTTAGTTGTTATGATTGTGACTACTTTTTCGTTTGCAATATGCATTTTAATAAAATGCAAAAAGGTTAGCATTTTTGTTAGCACATGAGAATTATTAGCCAATTTGAGATGTCGGCCTAACTTTGGTCATAATTTTAACAATTTTTCCTGCTTATTGGGAGGACTTAAAGAGTTCAAATTTGATAATTTCTTCTTAAATCCTTGCATGTAGTGAGCCTTTTTCTTTATGTACATATTCTTTGATTGATGGAAAATAATGGATGATATAGTTGTTAACCTGGTAAATTTTAAAAACGAGAACTTTTGCACCTTTGGCAGCCTAGACCCCAGGAAGATCTTTGGCAAGATCATGCTGTAATGATCCTAGACAATGTTAAGGAAAACAACGACGAGCTCTCCATCGACGCACATGTCTTGCCATAATCATAAATTAGCAATTATTTATAAATCTCCCCTAGCCAAAGAGTCACTGTAAGGGAGCCAATGATTATATTTATCTTAGTTATTTATAATCTCGGTTATATATAATGATATATTTATAATCATAAACATAAATGATTATAAACACTTCATCATAAATAAAGTCAGTTATTTATAAGCATTTCATTATATATATCTTCTGGATAATGCTAACCGAGATATAATCATTATGGGTTAGCATTATGAATGAAAAAATAATATCTCTAACATTATGGATTATGAGTAATATTTCATTATATCTTGGCTTTATTTATTATGAAATGTTTACCGTTCAAATGAATCTTATAATCCATAATATCTCAAATTATAATTATGGATTATTTCTCTAATTATAATAATCTCATAACATTTATTGGATTCCACAATAATTATAATATAATAATTATGAATGAGGT
>MNCI01028452.1:199629-211314 GCA_015680685.1 Gnetum montanum | reverse complement strand
GATGTGGGTAATAATGAATATTTATTATTATAAATGGTGGGTAATATTGAATATTTATTATTATAATAAATAGTGATGGTTACGATTATAGTAATTATGAATATTTATTCTTATTATAAATGGTGACAATTATGGTTACAGTGACGGTTACGATCATGACAACGGTTAAGGTGACGATGGTTACGATGTGATGCAGTATTTAAAAATATTGAACTTAGGCATCATGTTACAAGATTAAGAGGTGCAATATTGGAATTCATGCATTTTTAGAAACATGGATCCTATTGCTATTAGTCCCAATAGAGAAGGTGAAGAACACTCTCTTCAAGATCAGCAACAACAACCATCTATTGCAATAAGTAGTGCAACAGCTATCTACTACAATAAGTAATGCAATCTCTGCTTATATGTGAAGGTGTAAGGGTAATGCTTACAGTTAACCTTTGACTTGAAGAAGGATTGGTGAATGGTGCACTTGGCATGCTTCACAATATTATATATCCTTAAGGTAAATAGCCACCTTCATTACCATTATACGTTATTATTGATTTTGACTCACACATTGGATGTGCCTTTGATAATGGTAATCCCCATCATGTGCCAATTGTACCTGTGGTCCGAGGAGCATCTCATCAGTCACCATTACGGTTGGCATGTGCCACAACTATTCAGAAATCTTAAGGAATGACACTAGATAAGGCTCTTATTAACGTTTGTTGCATTATTTGGAGTCAAGCCTATTGATTTTTTAAAGATTCATCCTCTTTTTCATGTGCAAAGATACAGAAAGATTTCAAATGTTAAACATCTCCAAAGTGGAATTGCATAAGAAGTTCATTTTGCTTAGTTGGAGAATTATGCATATTGAGTTTACACTTATCATTGTATTTTGCCTTTTGCTCAATCCTATTATACAACTCTGTAATGTTTGTTGCAATAATTGTGCAATGTATTTCTTCATCAACATATACGAAATATATAAACTTTTATTTTAACCAATTTTTGTTTACTAGTATATATTATTTAGAATGCAAATAGTGATGATAACTTAAAAAATAAAGAAAATAATTAAATTCTACTCATAGCCCATGAAATTGCTACAAAAGAGAACTTACGGGTCTAATGTTTGTTGCATTATTTGAAGTTAAGACCATTGATTTTTTAAAGATTCATCATCCTTTTCATGTGCAAAGATACAGAAAGATTTCAGATGCTAAACATCTCCAGAGTAGAATTGCACAAGAAGTTCATTTGCTCAGTTAGAGAATTATGCATATTAAGTTTACACTTTCATTGTATTTTGCCTTTTGCTCAATCCTATTATACAACTTTGTAATGTTTGTTGCAATAATTGTGCAATGTATTCTTTCATCAACATATACGAAATATATAAACTTTTATTTTAACCAATTTATAAACATATATATATATAAATCGGCCGAGATGATTTAAAAAAAAATGATGTTAACCAAGCCCGACTACTGGACGAGGTAACAAGATAACTAAAAACGGAATCACTCATCCCTCATCTGTTTCTTTACCACTTACCCAATTTAGTTTTACCCTCTCAGTTAAGTTTGCTCTTAAATCTCTCCTCTATTTCTCTACCACTTACCCAATTTAGTTTTACCCTCTCAGTCAAGTTTGCTCTTAAATCCCTCCTCTATTTCTTTACCACTTACCCAATTTAGTTTTACCCTCTTGGTCATATTTAAACTGGGAATTTGGCGCCAGGTTACTTCTTGATTATGCAACAATACGCTGGAGAGCGTATCACATACTTGTAATAAGCCACCGTTGTCCATGCTTGAATTACAATGCGCTACGCTAAATTATGCTTCACAACGTAATCCAGCGTAAAATAGTGCACCTGTAAAAAAAAACTAAGTGTTTGTTGAAGCCTTGAACATTTGTCATCCCTGATGTTTGCGGCGTGCTGTTTTTTGACATTACGCTGCATAACCCTAATTTGCCAAAAAGTTAAGGTTTTCGAAACAGAGAACTTGCAAAGTTGGAGGTTTTGCCGCCGTGCATCCGTTGCTTTGCTCCGTCGTCTTCTGGAATTTGCTTGTGCTGTGCCACGCAACGTGGTGGGACAGACTTTTGATCGAAACTAAATTGGGTAAGTGGTAGGAAACAGAGTAAGGATGAGTGATTGTGTTTTTAATTATCTTATTACCTCATTCATTCAGTAGTCTGGTTAACGTTATGTTTTTTTTAAATCATCTTGACCAATATATATATATATATCTATCTAAGTTAGTTATTATTATAGCTTTTTAGTCACTAGCCTACACATGGTATGCTAGTTTTATGCCGTCAACCATGACACCGGTACGCGTTCTACTGCGCTACTAAAAATGAACAACACGTATTAAAAATGCTTGGATTTTTCTGGCGGACCTTTTTTAATGGTCACACAATTCCTATTCTGCCATCCCATAATATCTCATCTCTTTTTCTCTCCAAGCAAACGACGACAGTACAACGAGAGGAAGAGAGACGGCAGTACGACAAGAGGAAGATGAAGAAGAGAAGACAGGCCATTCCATTCGTCGCCAAGGAATTTCATTTAACAACACGTTTTCTACGCAGCAAGCAAGCAAGCAGCCTGCCTCTACCTAATCAAAGCGAAGAGCGGTTCATTGGCTATGAAATCATCAACAACCACGCCAAGGTTCCTGCTGCAACCATGTCGGAATTGTAAAACCTGTGCTGTTAGCTTTTCTGTAATATAAAAACTCTACCAAACTCCACTTACCCATAACATTCACATGCAGAAGATTCTGTTTGTCTCCAGAATCAGCGAAGTTGCAGAGAAAAGCAGCTGCAGCAGCAACAGTAGCAGAAGAAGAAGAGGAGGAAGAAGAAACAGCAACAAGAGCTCCATTCCCAAATCCTGAAGAAAACCAAAGATGGGCAAATTCCAGGAGCAAGAAAATGAAGAAGAATCCAGCGTCGTTGTTGCTGCTGCAGCAGGACTATCATCATCATCCTTTGTTTCTGACCCGAGGGCGCCACGGGATTCATACAATCTTGCATACATATCGTACTACATTCTGGGAGCAGGATTTCTGCTGCCCTGGAACGCCTTCATAACAGCAGTGGACTACTTCAATTACATATTTCCAGGGCGTCATGTGGACAGAGTTTTTGCAGTCTCGTATATGGTGCCCTGCCTTTTCTTCATCGTGGTCCTCCTCTGGTGGGCTGCTGCAAAGGGAGGATCTGCTTCAGATGCGCGTCTGCGGATCAATCTGGGGCTCTTCGTATTCCTGGCTACGCTGGTGCTCGTTCCTGCTCTGGATTTCGCTGTCATCCGCGGCCGTCCCGGGATCGATTCCGCGTACGTCGTCATTGTTGCTGCTGTGGTTGTGTGCGGCCTCGGCGATTCGCTCATGCAGGGTAGTCTTATCGGCTCCGCTGGTGAACTTCCCCCGCAGTATATGCAGGCTGTCGTCGCCGGAACTGCTGCTTCAGGTTTTTGTTTCTTGGCTTTAGCTCTGTAATTGTGCGTTTGTGTCTCGGGAATTCTGTGTGTTTTTTTGTTTGTTGCTGCTGCTTTTTCAGTGGAAGCCGTAATCGTTACCGGAAACAGCCAATTCCAAAGGAAAATTCTTTGCCCTAATTGACTAGTGATGTAGAAGAAGAATTGGCTAATTCTTCCGTTTGTGTTGCTTCTGTTTGTATTTCTTCTGTTTTTTTATTCAGCATCAGCGGTGTATATTGTTCTGGGGAGATATTATTGTTGGCTTGATGCTTTTTGACTTCTAGATGAGATTCGTAGTGATCTAAAATGGGTGAACGTTTAGGTTCGTGGATGTGGTAGGTAGGTAAGTCTGGATGGTTTGGTCTAGGCAGTGCTGGAATAAATTCACCAAAGTAGTAGTTGGAACTTATGGGTAACGGAGAAAGTTTTGTTGTTTACTGTTAAAGCTGTTAAGTGCTGATAGCTTTGTCATACATGTATATTGAATTGCTGGGTTATTCGTTTATCTGAGATGCTAGAGTTGTTCTTGTGCTTGTGTATGGGTTCAGAAGCTGTGATTTTTGTGCCTTACTTTGCTGCTAGCAATGCCGGTTCTACTAACACGAGTATTTCTTGGAAGAAAATGTAGAAACAAAAATGCAGTGAAAATCAAAATGCCAGTGTCTCAACTGTTGCTTACTGTAATATCAGTGCATCAGTTATTGGCGGGACGGTTTAGCAAACAGATATCCATTAATCAGGAAATGCTGATTTGACTTCTTTGATAGGCAACCAATTTAGCTAACACACAGTTGAATAATTAGTTGTAAGGATTCTACAAAAAGGACATGTCATATTTTCAAGGACTAGAGATACAACAAGTACACCAAGAATGAGGATGCAATGAGGACAGAAGGTTGTGACTGCTGTTGCTTCCTGATAGTACATATGCTAGATAACGTAGCCGACATGCCCTTCTAACACTGATTCTAAAAATTTGGGAGTTCTGTCATCGGTTCCCTGATTATAACAGATCGAAATTTTCCTTGTTCTCGTAATAATAATAATAAAGTTCTTTATTTTTTGTGTTTTGTAGCATTGGTAATGATGATGAATCTTAAATAAAGGGTCATCACCTATAGGTTCAATGCTTATCTCACCCAGTGGGTCTGGGAAGGTTGGTAGATGAGCAAAAGCCTAACATCTTTTTGAGTGGCTGTACCTAGACTTGAGCCCAAGCCTTATGACTAGGAGATTGATAGTGATTATGGATCTTAAAGTAATGATGTAATATGTTTATAGCAGTTGGTTTTTTCTTCTCACATTTTAATCACAATCTCCTAATTTTTTTTATTTTATGTGCCTGGTTGCAAATAGATAGAAAGTTCAATGAATATTCACAAATATCGGCCAATTCTGTGAATATTCGCCCGATAACTACATTTCTAGATAAACATTATTCATTAATAGTATTTGGTGAATTCTAGATAAACATTATTCATTAATAGTATTTGGTGAATTTTCAATGAATAAATGTGACTATCAACAGGTTTAGAGTCTACCCAATAATTCCAAATATTGGCAGATTCAAAACCATTATTCTGCATTTGAATCTACACTCTTCCTCCCAAATTGTAACCCTAACTTAAAGGTCAAAGTTTTATCTTTTGCTTGCATCTTCTTGAATTTTTTATTTTTTATGTCTTACAATGACCAAAGGCCACAACAAACAATTATCTAGATGAAGAACAACAAGCTCAGTGCATTCTGGATCTGAAATTTAAATTTTTGTCTTCCTGCATTTTCAGACTTGCATTTTTTTTCTTTTTTGAGCAAATCCCTATTTTAAACTTTCATTATATGTAAAGATTCCTATTTTAAGCTTTCATTACATATGAATATCAAGAATCTGTATATAAATTTGATAAGTTTTATTATTATATGTTTTAAATATCTATTATATATAAATAGTACTTCAAATATTGGGGGGGGGGTGTGAGACCCCGAAAAGAAAGTTTTATTGAAATTAAAGGTGCATCAATTACAACAACTTGAATAAGTAATAGGGTTAAAGGAAAGGGAAAATTGAGAGCATTGTGAATGACACTCGGGAAACACCGTAGAAATAAACAAGTATTAAAGGAGGAAACCCAAGTTGGGGCACAACCAAATGTCTGCACATACTGGTTTGTTACAAAATAGAATGACATAGAATTAGATGAGGCAAAGAGCTCTCAATTAAGAATAGAGAGAGTTCCAATGGTGACTCCACTTAATTAAAAGGGAAAGCTTCCTTGCAGAGATTGCTGATGCTAAGTGTAACTGGAACACACAGGTCTTTCCCATAGCTGCAAGAGATGAACCAATTGATGATTGTCTAGATTGAACTTGGATGCTTGAGATGTGAGTTGAAAATGGGTGAGGCGAAAGATCTGCAACTTCTCCAACCTGGTAAGCAAACATTTATTAGAATAATTTGTCTTTTGAAATAGAACATTGCATCTTCGCTTCCAAATATAATATAAAATAGTAGGCCTAATAACTTTCCACAGAAAATTAAGATTAGCAGAAGTAATGTTCAAGAATCCGAATATGGCATCCTCTTGAGATAGCTTGTATGATGGAAAAGCTTTAAAAGCCCATTGCCACACATGTTGAGCAAAGGAACATTTTCAAAATACATGGACAAAGTCATCTTGTCCACCACATAGAGGGCAATTGGGATTGGGAATCCCTAGATATTCTAAACATTTTCCAATAGGTAGACCGTGGTGGAGGAGACACCAGAGGAACTGCTTAATTTTGGGGAGGCTTGGAAGTTTCCAAATATGTTGGAAGAGAGGGATCCAAAATGTTTTTGACTCTTGTTTGTGCCAATACTTATTGCAACGTTGAATGACTTCAGATGGGTCATGCATGAGATGAAAGGGGACAGATGGCCGGTAGGGCAAGAGTTTAACCCCATTAAGCCATTGAAGGCCATGAAAAAGGCTTTGCATTGTAACATCAAGATGCCAGTGACCGTGGAGAAAAGAGTAAATTTGAACTAGGCAATGGTTCATTACAGTCGACTCCACATACAAAGTGTTAAACTCGACCCTTGAAATCCAATGACTAGCCAGCCTAAGACAATTCAAGGAAATGACACCTTTTCGATACCACGAGGTAGCCNTAGAGAGGATAGTAGGGTTGATTTTAACGTTAGTCTAGTCAATGTGAGTGTGTAGAATTTGCCAAGCCCTCCAAATGCTTTTGAAAACATGAGATCTGGGAAGAATGATAGTGAGGGGGGAAAGGATCCAATTGACAAAATGGATGCCTTTCCAGAAGGGCTTATTTTTAGGAAATGCTTGATGAAGCCTTAATTGGAGGAGGGTCCCTATAATATCTAAGGCATCTAAATGCTGTACCAACCACTTAGCAACCAGGGTAATTCCTTGCTTATAGGAGTTTAAAAGGCCTAAGCCACCCTTATTCTTCGGGATAGTACTTCAAATATGAATAATTAGTACTTCAAATATGAATAATGGCCAAACTTTTATAATTATTCCTTAATACCGAATAGATAAAGTTGCCCATAGATATACTGAATCCCAGTTGAAAGCTATGTTAAATAGTAAGAACTTATTTCAAAGTATGCTAACATGTACACGTTAACAGAATTTGCTAGCGTTTTGCTGAAATGAAGTGCAACGGCGCTTTGCGGTTAAAGTTTTAATTGGACTGAAAATTGGAATATTATTCAAAATATTCTATCGTACTTGTTAAATTCAATAGAATGTGAGAAGCTGATCAATAAATTCTTTTTGCTCACTCATTTGGAGTTGATACAGCGGAAGGTTGTGGTGAGGTTGCTGGGATGAATCTGCAAATTAATTAAAAAAAAATCAGATCCAGCAAAATCACTAAACATCGTCAGGAATTAGTAGCAATTGATAATCTTGTTTCTTCATGTTTTCGGGCATATCGCCCAGCCTCACTGGATTTTGCTTGAAGCAAACTCCTTTTATCATTTGATATCGTGGCAGTGGTGGCACCCAATATGCTGTTCTCCTGTTTTTTTTTTCCTTTTTTTTTAAATTTACAAAAAGCTGTGGTCACTACCCATCAGTGGAGTTGGGACGGGCAATACTGAAGAATCCCGTCGCTGGATAGCTCCAATGATAGTCTTTGGTTTTTTGAAATTTTATCAGTTCCTTATTGTGCCATATCGCTGCAGGTGACTTGCAACGATCTCTGCAAATCCGATTATTTTCTAAAATGCTTGCAAATCACAAGAAACACTTTGAATTCAAACAATCTGGGGCCCAACTGACCATGGCAACATGTCTATCTTTAGCTACAACGTTTAAGACATAATTGGACAAAAAAGCATTAATGATTACATGAGAAAACCTGGTTTCCATCTTAAGAAAGGCCTTTGAACATTTAATCAAAACACTTGTAATATAAACTTTCACCATCTAAATTCATGTGTAAAACTAAGAACAAAAGCATACAATAAAACATATTTTTAGCATCACTTTGATGTATGTCTTCAAACACTACTTGAGGCAAACTTAGGAATCACCTTGTGAAAATAGGGGTTTTGTGAGAATTGTGAACAAAATTTTGTAAGATGTGAGAACAAACTTTTAAAAATGGGAGATGTTGTAAGAACAATTTTGAGAATCATTTGTAAGAAAATGTGAGGATTGAGCATGATTGGTTTGCAAATTTGGGAGAGCTTCATTGTGAGAAACTATGGCTGCAAGAATGTGAGTGCAGGGAGCTTTTGGAGCAGCATTAATGGAGGAGAACAAATGGCAAGTAAATAAAGCAAGAGAAAAAGCAAAAACATCTTCACACTGCTTATCTTCGATCACTTCACTGCTCCATTGTTCACATTGAGGACCATGGCTTCCTTTTATTGCTGAGGAGAAGGGAGGATTTTGTCACATTTGGGGTCACCAACATTAAGACTATGAATTTCTTTACTTTTTTTTTTTGGTGTCAATTTTTCAAAATATGCTACTTCTAAGCTATTTTTATGTCTTACGAGCCGTCTTCTTGGTGCCTTACTTTAACATAAGGACTTCTAACAACTACATGACTTAGAAATACATGGAACGAAAACAAAGGCAACATGAAATGGAAATGCATGGAAAGAAAACAAAGGCAAAGTTTGGGCATTGCCTAAAAACTTGACAGCCCTGCCATTCTATCCATTTGAATTGAGAAACAGCTAGATTTCTTGTGCATAGAGATATGCACTCACCAGCCAATAGAACTATAATAAGAGAAGGCATAAAATATCTGCAAATATTTCAGGATATTAAGCTACATTGAATTTTATCAAGAGCGATCCAGTATGTCATTGTATCATAAAAGAAAAAACTTGATATTTCAGAATTTCTTCTGTTAGGTTGTTATGTAGTTTGAGTTTGTAAAGGTGTATTATTCTGTTTGACTTTGAATATTCCTTCCAGTGTTTTAAATTGTTTCTTTTCTGTAACTTATAAAGAGTTATTGGCGACAGGTATGATCATCTCTGCGTTAAGGGTAGTGACAAAAGCTTGTATGCCACAGAATGCACGTGGCCTGCGAGCTAGTGCAATTCTATATTTCTCAGTCAGTATTGTGTTTATGGTCGTCTGTGTGATATGCTACAATCTGGTACATAAGTTGCCTGTGATTGCATATTACAATGATTTAAAGAAGAAATCACAGGAATCTTCTTTCCTACTTGGAGATGACTCTGAAAGTAACCAAGATAATCCCGAAGACAGCGGTGCATTAAAAGAGCTACATTTTGGAAATAAGAATATGACGTGGTCAAAACTGTGGCATGTTTTGAAAAAGGTAAAATGGCTCGGATTTGGGTTGTCCTTGATTTATCTTGTAACACTTTCAATCTTTCCAGGATTCATAACTGAAGACGTGCATTCACACTATTTGAAAGATTGGTATCCTATTTTTTTGATCACCTGCTACAACGTATTTGATTTAGTAGGGAAGTCTTTAACAGCACATTTTATGCTTGAAAGTGCTCGACTTGCCGTTGCTGCATCTGCTGCAAGGTTGCTGTTCTATCCCCTGTTCTATGCCTGCATTCATGGACCACATTTCTTTGGAACAGAAATTCCAGTTTCCTTCCTAACTTGTTTACTTGGCTTGACTAACGGTTACTTTACAAGTGTCATCATGATAATTGCTCCGAAAATTGTTCCAATGGAGGAGTCGGAGGTGGCTGGAATATTGATTGTTCTCTTCCTGGTGGTTGGATTAGCTGCAGGATCTGTGATTTCCTTCTTTTGGATTATCTAATTGATAACAATGTTATGGTAATTGTACGTACAATGGTATCTCATAGAATGCAAGGTATGTAAGCAACTGATTTCTACCAAGTTATTGTTAGTGATCATCTAAGGTCAAGTCATGTTTGTAATATTTTGATAAAAAGAATTCTATTTATAGAAATCGAGAACATCGCTATGTGAATGCCATGAAATTGAATGTGGTTTTCAATATTCGTTGGCTGAATATCCAGGAGCATTATGTGATTTTTAACTGAAGTATTCTTTGCTGATAAGAATGGCATTTAGGGTTTTAGCACGAAGGATGTCAATACAGTTCCACATTATGTAGTGGAGAATGAGTATGGGACATTTTAATGCAAAGCAAAATATGTGCCTATGCATGTGTCTGCAATCAATCTTAAAATGCAGGAAACTAACGTTTTTAAAAGAATTATAGTTCGAGAGAGAACTGGTTTATACATTTATAATGTCTTGGGGTAAATACTGTTAAAAAATGTATTGAAGGTAATTGTGTATAGATGCAAAATTGTTATACAAGGTCTCATGTTATTATTTTGGTAGACTGAAAAATTATACAAGTAGGAAATTGTTGGGACAAAGGTGCTAAAATGATAACATGGCAAAGAAATAAATTTACTTTAAAGCAAAGTAATATATGTTTAAATTTCATGAGTTTCTCAAAATCACTATAAAAATTTCAACATGATGTATGGCAAGAAATAGGTTAAAATAAAAGTTTTTAGTTGGACTTTTACACAACTTTGTTTTTGTTTTCAAGTGGAATTGATGAAGAATAACAAAATGCTTGAGTGCTTTTTTGAGCATTCTACATTGTGGCTCCACTATAATCAATTTGGCCTAGATGTCAACTACTAGCCAAAGGCTAAGAGAGTCCTTGATTATGGTAAAAAAATTATATCTTAGTTTTCTTATCTCTTTGGAATAGCTAAGGAGAGCTCTCCTAGTCATCATAAATATAGTCAATAATTTATAATCATTTCATTATATATATCTTATGGATAATGATAATCGAGATATAATCATTATGGGTTAGCATTATGAATGAAAAAAATAATATCTCTAACATTATGGATTATGAGTAATATTTCATCATATATTGGCTTTATTTATTATGAAATGTTTACCATTCCAATGAATCTTATAATCCATAATATCTCAAATTATAATTATGGATTATTTCTCTAATTATAATAATATCATAACATTTATTGGATTCCACAATAATTATAATATAATAATTATAAATAAGGTGTTAGTATCATTCATATCTTGTCCATTGTAACAATAATGTCAATATACAAAAGCCTGTAATATAATAATAACATTATTTATGCGTTTGTAATGTGATTTTTTATATCTCCACGAATGAATATGCATTACAAATATATGTTGTAGTGTCAATTTAGTTTAATCTCTTTGTATTCCCTCACACACATGTGCCACATGCATGGGAGCTAAAGAATCAGAGCAAGGAGTTGAATCTTTACTCGATTAATGTCTCCTAACCCTGAGCTTTCCATTCGTCTCTTTGTATTCTTTCACATGCACACACCACATGCAAGGGAGCTAAAGAGTCACTGCAAAGGAGTCAAATCTTTGTTCAATTGATGCCCCCTAACCCTTGGGCTCCCCATTCATCTTTTCGTATTCCCTCACGTGTAAGGCTCGATGTGGATAATAATGAATATTTATTATTATAAATAGTGGGTAATATTGAATATTTATTATTATAATAAATAGTGATGGTTACGATTACAGCAATAATGAATATTTATTCTTATTATAAACAGCGACGATTATGGTTACAGTGACGGTTACGATTATGGCAACAGTTAAGGTGATGATGGTTACGGTGTGATGCAGTATTTAAAAATATTGAACTTAGGCATCATGTTA